>CABFVZ010001664.1:16128-109171 GCA_902151445.1 Timema monikensis | reverse complement strand
AAAATATATTTTAAAGAGTGCAATGTGTAAGTAAATTATTAAAATTAAAAACACGATGGTTTAAGTTTATACACATATAAGGGGACCTCACCCTTTTTGGGCTAGTTAAATCTAGGGTGTCGGGAGGACAGCAATTTCTAGGAGGATCCAGACCATCCTCATACCCAACTTTCTAAGCCCATGTTTATCACTTTGTTAGTTTTGAAATAACTAGTCTGTCACTTGAGCCACTCTTAACTGGATTCATCTGATGTTTGTCGAGCAGTTGGTCCTCTCGTGTCGACCGCTTGGCTGTCTATCACTTTGTCCTCTTATATGGGAGCTTGTCTATCACATGGTCCAGCTCGTGTCGATCACTTGGTCCATGTCGTTTCTTCGTGTCTAGCAGTTTGCTGTCTACCACTTTGTCCTCTCGTGTCGACCACTTTGTTGTCTATCACTTTGCCTGCTCCCGATGACTTTGTTCATCGGGTCAGTATTAACTGTATTAAGGAGCCCCCAACATGGCTACCATTTTATTTATACACATAAAACAGAATATTTGTGTATGTTTTCATAAAAATCCAAGCCACTTGCTGGAAAGCTAAAATTTGGAAGGCAGGGAAAAAATAGCTCCAGGTAACAAAAAAAGTTTGAAAATTTTACATTTCAAAACAGGGGCCTTGGAAATAGGAGTAAGAAGGCAAGAAAATTTCAAAACCAAGGGGATAAAAACTTACGTAAGTATGATAAAAAAAATTGAAATTTGTTGGGCAAGTAGAGGCTACCCAAGATAACCAGAAAAGTTTTAAATGTTAAAATATTTAAAAATTAATGTATGGAAAAATGCGATGAGACAGGCATCTAGAAAGAAAAGCCCATTTAATAAGAAAAGATTACAATTTAAAAATGGGAGGCAAAGATATAGGAGATTACAAAAATTTTAAAACTAATTCTAAAGTATCTTATTATTAATATGGTAGAAAATAAAAAATTGCTGGTCAGTTAAGGATCCAAATAATATTCACATTTAAAATCTCAAAATGGGTTCTGGGAAAATGGGAGGGCCTGAGATTTACAAAACTAATAACAACTCTTCTCCTTGTATGCTAAAAATTTAAATTCTGCAAGTAGGTACAACTACCATACCAAATAACTATGCAAGTTTGAAAAATCTAAATATAAAAATAAGGGGCTGGCAAATTGGGGCTAAAAATTTACAAACCTAATAGAAAATACAGATTTTTAGTTCTGTGGAAAATAAAAAAATTTTGCAGGCAAATACGAAGACCACCTCATATAACTATAAAACCTAAATGTTTGAAACTTCAAATTAATAGCCTTGGAAATAGAGGGGGCTCAAAATTTCCATGTTTGAAAACATCACTTAATGGTGTAGTAGGAATATAAGATTTTGCAGGCCGAAGTAACACCACAAATAACCATTAAAGCCTGAAAAATTAAAAAAAAAAATTGGTCCAGGAAATAAGAGAGATAATGATTATAGAATTCAATATGAAATATTAATTGCGATAAAGATATTGAGAAAATATTTTTAGTGAGATATAAACACTTTTATTCAAATATATCTGTGTAGATTAGTTAAAGTGGATCATTATTGATTTTACATATATGATTGGATATAAAATATAATTAAAACAACACATTAAAAATGTGAGTCAGGTCACACTACATTAACAAGTAAAAATATAACACAATAAAATTAATTTAACATAACTAAACCATATAGATAGTGTATCAATGACTAGGAGAACAATAATTGGTTGTTATATAATTAAAGGATTTATTAGAAAAATAATTGAACTCTAAAGTTAACAAAATGTTAATTATTGTTCTCCTAGTCATCTATATGGTTTACTTATGTTAAATTAATTTTATTGTGTTATATTTTTACTTGTTAATGTAGTGTGACCTGACTCACATTTTTAATGTGTTGTTTTAATTATATTTTATATCCAATCGTATATGTAAAATCTATAATGATCCACTTTAACTAATCTACACAGATATATTTGAATAAAGGTGTTTATATCTCACTAAAATTATTTCTCAATATTTTTATCGCAATTAATATTTAATATTGAATTCTATAATCATAGTTTAAACTGCTTCCTTATTACAACTTTCAACATGTATTAAAAAAAAAAGAGAGAGAGATGTTCAGAATGTCCAAACCTAATAAAAATAAAACAATGTTTGGTTTGGTAGAGAATTTAAACTTTTTCATGTAGGTAAATATTCCAAACTGTCTTATAAATTTTGAAGTTCCAAAACAAGGGTCTGGAAAAGGACGTCATTGCCCAAAAGTAAACTAATAGGAAAAAAAAAATCCATTTGGGAGGGAAAATAAATATCGCATACAGATAAAGGAATAACCCCAGATGTTCGTAAAGGTATTCATAATGGAAAGCCAGGAAATGGAGGTAGGATATCAACATTTGCTAAACTAAAAACTTCTAGACATAGTAAAAATTTGAATTAAGAGTCAGGTAGAGGAGGGAATACTGCAGAACACCAAAAACCTTTGAAAATTTAAAATTCCAGAAACCAGAAACTTTAAAAATTTGAAATCTAAAATGGGGGAGGAGGGACCTAGAAAAGATGAACTCAACATTTTAAAACTAATGGACAATTAAATAACTTTCTTGGTTTGTTGTAAAATTTAAATATAAATCTAGATGAAAAAAATCCTAAACATAAACAAAACATCCAAAGATTATTGAAAAGGGGGCTTATTAACTTTGTGGTTACATAGCTAATAATTGAGGCAAGTAACAGCGATTACCTAATCTTGTGGTAACAATTAAGATAAACAATATCTGACAACAATGCTCGGTAGACCATTATGCTCTTTGAGTAACCATGATGCTCATTTTTTCCACTATTCTGTGACAGTGTCTATTATTTCATTTAGGCGTTGAGATTAAACGTGATGCTCCTTTTTTCCACTATCATTTATGCTCTTTGGGTAACTGTGATGCTCCTTTTTTAATATTTTTGCAACATATTTTATTTTAAATCTTCATTTATATGCTTTTGTCAGTTTTGATAATTTTTTCTTCCAATATGTTTCACCAACAGCATAAATTATTGCATTGTACAAGGCTGCTATCCATCTGGAAAACCGGGAAAATGGGTAAAATGTCAGGGAATTTGGTTTAACCTAGAAAAATCAGGGAAATGTCAGGGAATTTCTTAAATTTCCTAAAAATAACTGGAATTTTGAAAAATGAAGTCAAATATTTGAAAGTGTTTAGCTATTTTGCTAACATGCTATTTTTACATTGAGGTTTTTCTGCATGAAAATTGATTAAAATTGCGATTGTAATCCATGAACTTCACAGTGAAAGCTATTGCTATATTGCGGCATTATGTAACCCAAGAAAATCTGTGCATGTGTAAACATCAACGGATGCGCTGTTATCACCGTTCTAGTTGTGAGAAAGTGTCTGCACAGCCTTTGATTTGACACGTAATACGCATGCAGACATTTGATCTTTGGTGTTCTTAGTTCCGAAATAGTGACAAAACTGTGATTTATCGTTATTTTCTATAAATATTGTTTTAATTAATCATGTTATGGCGTATTAAAATAGTTTATTTAACACATCAAAAAGTTGCAAATTTGCTTTTTCAATTTAGTGACCCCTTGCACATGCTCGAATACATATTTCTTTTAGTGTTTCTCACTTCTAAAATCACATGTGTATTTGTTTTGAAGTCCAAACACCCACTATTTTCAACTCCAAACACCCACTATTTTCAACTAGAAATATTTTTTTGTGTAAATGTGTGTAAAGCATATTCCAAAAAACCATATTCCAAAAACAAGCATCAAATAAACAAGTAAAAAAAATTGTTTATTTATTTATGATAGGCCCAGGCCCTAATTTTTTTGATCTTTAGTAAACGTGGTTATAATTCATATGAATTTGGGGCATGGACTACTTGACAGAAAAGTTGAGGTTTGAATCCTGGTTAGGTGCACTTGGGGTGGCTTACCCATTTTATCTCCACACTAATGCATGTGTATTTATTTTAAGCTACCTTTCTCATTACTGCCACATTATATAGAGTTGTTGGAACTTTTATATTTTGGTCTGGAAAACCTGGAAATGTCAGGGAATTTCAATGTTAAAAATTAGTGGCAACCCTGATTGTACTTATCTTTTTTTTTTGTGTTTAGGCAAATGTTGTATTGTTCTGGCTTACATCCATTTGTTCATTCAGTTTGTTGCTGTACACCTCAGCTGGTTATTTTTTTTTTTTTTAACATCTTAGGTAGTTTGATTTATTTATTAGCATAGTTAGTTTGAGATTGCCATAGTTGTATATTGTACAAGGAGGGATTAAAAACAGCTGTCGAATGTTGAATGTCCTAATTCAAACTAGTTTTAGTGCATGGAACCTACCTGTAGCATGAATGGCTGACATTTTTCTTTTGTATCAAATGACCAAAGGTTAAAGACCTGCAACGGTGTGGCATGAAGACAAAAATGTCAAGATCATTTAGTCTGGTTTGCTGGGGATGGGGTGGTAAGGGTTCAAATTTTGTCTGGCTGTACTGAGGTATCTTCTTAAGTGGTTTCCCACTCTCCCTCTATGCAATTGAGGATACATTTCCTTTAAATTCTACCTTCTTTTATAGTTTTCAAAGTATTGAGGAAAAATATCTAACCAAAAATGATATAGATTTACATGCAAGAGGGCTACTTCTTTTGGATACCACTATAATCATATTCACCTAATATATTTAGATGCATGGCTGCCAGCAAAGTGATAGAGGACACGTTTTCAACCTGACCCCCGGTTGAGGCTAGTGTTCCACAGGACTCAGTCTTAGGAACATTGCTTTTTTATTTGTATGTAAATATCACCTCAAAGTCTTACTGTAAATATTATATGTATGCTGACAACCTTCAAATATATATTTCCACCCACCGTTCTTCATAAAATACAGCCATACAATGAATAAATATTGAACTAGCTGCAATAAATGCTTGGTCCAAATTGAATCCTGATAAACTTCAACCAGACAAATCAGGTGACTAAGATTTGCAAGAAAGTTTATGCCTGCCTACATTTGCCGAGAAGGTTGAAGAATACTCTACCAGAATCTCTGCGAATTATTCTTATGCAAAGCTTAATAATGCCACACTTTGAATACTGTGATATAGTATACGATGACTTAAAAGACGATCTAGCAGAACGACTATAACAACTACAAAACTCATGTGTTCGATACATATTTAACTTAAAATGGCATGATCATAGGTCATTGTATTTTCATAAACTATTGGTTAAGAATAAATGAAAGGCAAAGACTAAACTTATTTGTATTGCTTCACAAAATATTATTAACATCTCGGCCTCAATACCTCTCCTCATGGTTCCTACTTCTGAAGGATAGATACACTTGTGCTACTAGATAATAATCCACTCTACAGATTCCCATGCATTGATTTCAAATATATGCTCGTTCTTATACTGTCTTTGCATTGCAGTCTTGGAAAAAATTAAATAACTCGACTCATTACCTGACATCCAAAATTCCCTTTAAGTGTGCGGTTCTACAAAATATCATGTCAAATAAGTTAAACTGATTTTTTGAAACTACTTGAGCTGTGAATAAGTGTGTGAATGAGCGTGCAAATGGTTTTCTACTAGTTTTTAACTCTCCTCTCAATTTTATATTTTATTATAATTACCATTAAAATGTGTCTATATTACAATAACTGTAATATTATATGTTGTATTTAAGCTCTGGTTAAGGTGAAGAGAAGGCTAACAACACCTTAACATCGCCAGATATCTAAAGGCCATTATTATTATTGGATATGAAAAAGTTTGGTCCTGCATACCAGTCATACTACTTGTTTCTTTGTGGAACAAAAGAAAGGCTTAAAATGGATAGAAACCATCAAAATAATATAACACAGTTATTAACTTCAGTGGCAGTGGAATTTTAATGATCTAGGACAGTGGTTCTCAAACTTGTATGCTTCACCTACCCCCTAGGAATATTTATATAACTGGCGTACCCCTTGTACAGATATAAAATATTTTAGTATAATAATGGGTATACAATTAAACATATATATTTTTTGAGTCTATTTACAGTTTACTTACACAACTACATATATTAATAAATACAAAAAATGACATGATTAATTGAACAAATCTAACAAAATTATTAATATCAATCTGTGGGTACTCAGTGAGATGGGTGTGCTTGTTTATGTTTGCAAAGTTCATCTTGCGCTATACCACATATTTACTAGCAGTGTTTCCAACTGTACAATCTTTATACGACTTGTCCAATAATTCCACCGCTTCATTGCATAACCTCAAAATGTATTCCGCGTACCACCATGGGGTACGCGTACCTCACTATGAGAATCACTGGTCCAGGGGAAGAGGGCAGTTGACAAAACTAAGGGTTGAAAGGGAGGGGGGCTTTAATCACAAGGCTAAAGGGGGGGTCCCCAGGATCCTCCACCGGCAAATGTTTGAGAATTGGATGCTCCTGGAAGCTATTTGAACGGTCCTACTTTGGCCATATTTTAAAAATGGAATGCCTCTAAAAGCTATATTAAGTGATTCTTGCTTGACTCTTTTTGAAAACTAGATTACTTTAGAAGCTATTTTAAATGGTTTCCTCTCAGATTAAGTTAAGTGTCCTTGTTAGTGCTGCTTTTGTGGTTTCTTAACAAACAAGTAGGCCTACAATTGATAATACACCGAACTACATGAATGTCTTCACTCTACTTTGCCCATTGTTAAATTGTGTTGTGCCTCTAAAACACTAGCTATATGAGATTAAATAGGCTTGATCATGCTCTAAACAATCCTCCAGAGTGAGAGCAGCTATGCATTTAATGAACCATTTTCACTGAGATTAGCAGGCTCTGCCAGAGAGGCACCAAGACATCTAATTAAAACCACATATTTTACTAACTATAAAATGTTCCCGTGGGTTTGGCTGGAAAGCATCTTTGCATAAGATATTTGGGTTCAAGTAGATGGTGTTGATTATAATTGTGTGGTTTCTTAACAATTGGGTACAATTGATTGTACAACCCAATCAGATTACACCATCGCCTTCACTCTCTTGTACTTATTTCTAAATTATTCCATTTGTGGCTTCTTGAAAGACAATTAAAACCCCATATTGTAAATTAATTATAGGGCCTACCAAAAATCTAATGATAACAAAACAAAAATACAGTTGTTTATGAAACACATAGGAAAAACCTATACTTTGAAAATATGTTCTAGGTTATTCAAATGTGTTTTTTTTTTTTTCAGTCGGAGGAGGACAAACAGCTACAAGAAGAGTTGAACATGTTGGTTGAGAGGCTTGTGGTGAGTAGTTCACTTCTCTTTTATCAAATTTGCTCATAAGCCGGTGAAGTTTATTTTTTCTTAAAATTTGGACCTACCAGTACAAATTAAAAAAATTATTTACTCTGATTTTGCGGGCACCGAGTGAATCTGACCAGGGTTTGTATCATGACCTTTATGCCAATGGTGACTTGGTGAAATGCAATTTTAATATCTAATACCACTTGAACACTCATTTAGGTTTAATATGTGTTGATCAAGGTTTAGTGTTATTTTTAGTGCAAAACATGTTAGTACTATTTTAAAAAAATATCTAGGCCCTCTCCCATGGCCTAGGTAATTTGGACCGCATGAACTAATTATGTTTAGGACTCTCATAATTATGTCATAAAAATGGTATTCCATTTATAACAGTTTATTTTGTCCCCCCCTACTTGTGAATGTGGGAAATGCCAGGCCTCCACCGTGGATCGGATTCCACGTTAAATTGTAGGCCCTCCATTTTATCTCACAATCACCCTACCATTACACATTAGCGTAAGTGTGTACAACCTGAACTGGGTAGTAAGACGCGGTGCTAATAATAATAATAATAATAATAATAATAATAATAATAATAATAATAATAATAATAATAATAATAGCTATATAAGTGTGTATTGAGGCTTTGTGTAGACCTACCTTTAGTCAACAAATATTATTTAACGATTTTCCTAGTAAATCATTAATGCCTTCGACCAACTTAATAATAATAATGAAACCAGCTTCTGTGGTAGCATGTTCTAACAGTCTAAAATCAAGAAAAACTCTGTTCATAAACACAACCAAATAAATATAAATTTTAACTTTCTTTTCAACTTTCATTATTGATTAATGATTAAAAGTAAATTTAGGATGTTGGTTTTCAATCACTTCAAACTGATTCTTCAGTACAAAAGTTCTAACAATACATAGCATTAAAAGCAAAACAACTCTAGAAACAAAATAATAAGTAATATCAAAAACATATTTGAGAGACTTAAATAACAAAAAAGTAAACTTAAGTATACACTGATTTTTGTAGGAAGTCTGGTCTGAAAAATCTTTTTCCCCACCAATATCCTGATTTTGGCAAATAGAACTTGTAAAAAGACAACATCTTTAAATATATAAATCAAGAGTGAAGTTTCTTGCACTATCATTGTTCATTTCACAATGATATTTTATTTAACTTCAAAAAGAAATACTCGTCTAAAATCCAGTACCTATGGGTGTAATAATCGCTGGTTCTGTAGGACAATAGGACATCACCCCAAAAACAGTATTACTCTGCAAAAAACAGTGTGTATGGTCATCCTAATTATATGTATTTTAGAGAGATGGCTTCCTCAAGATACATATTACTTAAAAAATACTGCTATAATCCGTTCTGCTCTTAAATTTCAGTACAGGCTCTTAAAGACATCTACCATCTGTTTCCAACCCAATGGTTTTCCTGTTGGAGCGCCATTTTTTTTCGCCAGCGGAGACGCTATTTTGTAGACTAAAAATGAACATTGTTATTTCTATTAAATAAACATTAATATTATATAAAATTCGCTGATTCATCTATTGAAAGCAATATAAACTACCAAAAATATGTTCAAGCAACTAATTTTTAGAAACTTTGAAAATTGACATTGTGTTCGAGTTCATGAGCTTATAAATATATCACATCATAAGTCTTGTTCCAATTGTGCGAGAAAGTCATTAATTTTAGGGTGGCTATAATAATGGTTATGAAAAACGCTTGAAAAGTCTGAAATGGATATATTTTACACGAGGCTTAAAATTGACAACACACTATACCTTTTGAAAATATAAAGCAAAACAGGGAAAAGTTGTCGTGTTAGAAACTTTTTTCTTCTCATTTTACATGAGTATATTATGTTAAAGAAATTATAAGAACAGTTCAAATTTATTTTTGAAAAAACTATGGACTAAACTTACCCCATTTTACGAGGAATTCAGCGCCTAATCACAGACACTCCATGCACGTCAACACAGAACACTGCTTATCGTTCAAGTTTGGCAAGAAAACAAGGATGAGTCACGAAGTGGCATATGACCCCTATTTGCTTTTCCCCAAGTTCAAGAGCTCAATACACTGTGCAGGCGCTAAAGCTTGGGGAAAGGAGCAAGAAGTGCTATCATGTGTGTCTACCTACCTTAACTCCCTCCCCATAGTCATCCTCACGACGTTGTGCGCAGGTGTCGATGAGAGGGCCATTTCTTACTAGCTGTTGATGACTTCATTGGTCATGTGATATCTCCCTAACATTTTCCCCTGCTGTTCAAAGTGAAATATAAGCTAGTACCCAGAATAGATCTTTACTCTTTGATCCTAATAGGAATTAGGGACCAAACAATATGTAAGTGATCGTTGTTTTGAAAAAGACTTTTTTTATAATTTGTTTTATTTGAAAGTTTGGCAACAACTAAACTCATTCTATAATATGTAGGGCTTAAATTTGATTATGTTTTGACATTTTTATTTATTTATTTAATAGATTAAATTTATTTTGGAATTAGAATTGGTTTTGGATACTGACATATTATGGTCTTAAACATTTTTTTATCTAAGTTCAGATGATTTATTCACCAGTTAAAATTATTTGAGTTAATCTTTGTGCACTCTCTTGCACTTTTATTTCTTTTGCTATATACTTATAGTTGTAGTGAGTCCAAGCGTAACTAATAATGTTTGGTATCATATGTTCATGTTTAATGCTAATGGGAATTACAGAATATGTTTCTAGTATGTTAGGAGTTTATTGTAAACTTAGTAGATAGTCTAGAAAAGAATTAAGTATTTTGGTGTCTAAGTTACCCCTGCCTCATGGGTCATTAGATGAGATTAGTGATGTTTCTAATTAACATTAGATCCAGGTATAGTTACAAGCAAAACTCTACTATTTGTTTTATAAAAGATATGTTTTATAAAATGGAAATGTGCTATTTATAGACTTTTAAGACAAGTTTAATATCATGTGTTTACAGTTATATTTTGAACAGCATAGCCATAATGTGTAGATGATAGGTTGTATCTCTGCTTACAATCTAATTTGTATATTGTTCACAATAATAAATTTTGTTTAAATTTGAACTGGTAATGTTTCCTAACGATGAATATTCGCTAATTTAGTTAAATGCGCTTTGAACGCTTTTATTTAATATTGCTGTGTATACTTAATTACATATATTCTGATAATAAACGACCTTCAGGCCAATGTTAATTTCATGTTATTTGTTATGCATTTACATTAAGCTAAATCCCAACTCCCCCAACGTAAATAGTTGAATACACTATTTTACTGAAAATTAAGATAGCTAGGTTTGGATACTTGGGCTTGGCCTATTTGAGTGTAGGCCAAATAAAGATACTGGTGATTTGCCTTTTTTTATTCTTTGTCTTGCAACCCCCACAAACTGGTTGACATTTATGTGGTTGCATTTTGAATTCATAGTGTGTGTAGCTTGATTTACAAACTTGAGCACACTAATAGACAGTTATGACGTTGACAACTGAAAAGTTATGTCAATTCATCCCATTCACATAAATATTGGTAATATTAGCAACAGGTACATTTAGTCAATTATACATTCATATGGAAACACAAATACTTCTTTGTTCATACACTTCTACAGGTTGGATTTTTTTGCAATTACTGTGACAATGTTAAAAATTTTAAAACATAGTTTATGTTCAACAACAATCTATCATAATCTCGGGTGAAGAAACCTGCTATCCACAGTGGTGGTTGATTAGACTTAGGCGTTATACTCTCTTTACACTTTGTCATCATTAGTAATCAGGCTGGAGTTCAAATCTTGGCTGAATTCACTGGCATGAATCCAACATCTCACCACAGTATGTAGTGTATGTGCAAACTGAGCTATAGAATGATTTTGATAGGAAGAACAGTAGAAGTTAGTTACTAAAGTTACTAAAACAATTTTAATATATTCATACATCAAATCATGTGATCTGCAGCTGTCACTTTTGATAGATATTATTAATACCTATAAAATCACACAAATAAAAAAAGTAAAATGTTATCAATATTGGTTGCAAAGAAATAAATTTGAATTTTCTTTACTGTTCTTCCAACCAAAATCAGGGTATAGAAGTTCCAGGTTCCATTCCAGGCATTATAAAAGATTTATTATCGATAAAGCCAAAACACAGATGTAGTACTATGTCCTGCTGAACTTAGAACCGACTCATCCTCCTACTCATAAGTTGGAAATGTGAACTAAAGTCTTCTTGTAAAGGCAAAACACAGCTGTGAAACATATTTAAGAAGACTGTTTACCAGTTATGAGCTATTAATTTTGTGATTTGGTGATTATTGTGTTTAGTGATTTAACAATATTTGTAAACGAATGTAAAACTAAGGTTATAAACAACTTATTACATCATAATCAATCTTTCAAGGTATGGATGAGTTAGGCAATTGTTTAAAAAGTGCATACACATCCTCGTGGATAAAGGAGGGAATAACAATTTGGTTTATCTGATTTGTGAAAACCTTCTTAAGTTCAACATACAGAATTCAAACTTTAAACTACTCATTGCAGTTGATTTTGTGCATTGTCTATTTAATGTGGGTTTAAAAATGATGATGATAGTAATAATAAATTTAATAAACACAATAATACACAATTATTGGCATGAATTAAAATTAAAAGGCTTTCCCATACAGTGTATGAACTTTGTATAACTTGAAGTTTCTAAAATAAAAATTGTCAATTATTCTCCCGTGGATAAAATCTGACAACTGCACACTCCATTAGACCTGTACTGCAATTTAAGAGTGAAATAGCCTATAGTTATAAACACAAACATTTGTTCACAAACTAATTTATAATTCATTAATCACAATGTTTGAATTTCAATAAAATTTGTATAAATTAATAGTTTAATTTATTAAGTTATCAATAAAGTTGAAAAAATATCAAACACAAAAACTGCCCTTTTATGTTTTTTTAAGTTCATGAATAAAAAATAAATTCACACTTTCAAAGAAGATAAATGATAGCTCCTAACCATGCAAAAAAAGTTAATATTTTTAATTTGAAATTAATTTTTAAAATATGTTATTGGACAATATTCAGCAGTAAATACTGCAATAATCTGCCAGCATGGAAAGTGTTAATAAACCTATTTTCTTTAATTCAAAATATTTCATGTTACTTTTAATTGATGGTTATTATAGTCTGGAACAAACAACCAATTCATCCTTTCACATAGCAAAGTAAAAATAAATTACGGTCAAGTTTCATTTGACAAAATGGCTGTAATTTTGTGTTTGCCAAAGCTTTGATATTGTTTTATTACATACAGAGTGTCCCAAATTAATTAATCCACTCGTTGAATGTTTATATTTTACCACATAATGTAGCTATAAACATAATGTAAGTTTCATGGTTTTCCTTAAAGTTATAAATGTTCGAAATGCCGAACAGCATCATCATTGCATCGCCGACAAAGTTGTACAACAGAGCAGCAAACAGACGTTATTGTTTCTAGTGGAATAACAGCACAGGCATGTTCATTTTGTTATCTCATGTTCACGAATGTTCGTGGTTTCATGAAGAGTACCCCAAAGGCAAAAGTCCATGGGTGTTAGGTCTGGAGATTCCACAGATCCCCTTCTTCCTATCCATTTCTCTGGAAGCGTGTGATCAAGAAACTCTTGAACATCACGATGATAACGTGGTGGTGCACCATCCTTTTAGAAGTAAAACATATCTTCATTGCCAATGAGGTGATTAAGAGCTGGGATGATGTTATTTTCATAGGTAGATGGCACCTGTGACAGTCCCTTCAAAGAAAATTGGGCCAATCGATCATCTGGAAGATAGACCACACCACATGGAAATCCCTGGTAGTCTTACTGCCCATTCCACAATGACGTGTGGGTTTCCCTAGACCAGTAAACACAGTTATGGCGATTAACAGAACAGTTAATTTTGAAAGTGGCTTTACCAGACCAAACAATTACATTTTCAAAAACATCCTGTATGTCACACAATTCTAAGAACCACCGACAAAATTCAATGCGCCTAATGGGACCATCCTCACTCATTGCATGGAGCAATCTCAGAATGTACGGCTTCACTTCTCACCCAAACAATGCGATGGACACTGGACGAACAAATGAAAGTGTAAACACGTTCTGAATCATCAAAGTTGTTCTTCCTTTATTTTTATGTTTGGTATGAACATTTAAATAATGGATACATTAATTTGGGACACACTATACACCTGCATTTTTGTTTTGCACGTTTTAAAAGTTGAGTGAGCATCCACTTTATCTTTTACTAATAAAATGTATTTCTGGATTATCAGGTTTATAATGAAACGGTTTTATAAATAGTTTGAAAATAAGGAAAAGTTTGTTATTACTTTATTTTTTCCACCTTAACCGAAATGTTTTAAAATGTTTGCATTTGGTGTTAAGTAAATATGGAAAATTTATTTATCAACAACAAATAGGCTATAAAATATGTTTTTGTAGAAAACTGGTTTTCACTTTTGAGGTAGGCCTACATAGTTTTATGCATGGAAGAAGTTAGGTACAGGAAAGAGTAATTAATAGTAACAAATAGAGGGATTCATTAAACAGAGGAAGTAAAATCTCTCATATTTTGTTTTCCTCTTTGTAAAAGTTTTCTTTTGCAATCTCCTAGAGAGTTTTGATATATCATCAGGGGGGCCAGCAAACCTGGAAACCATGAAAACCTGGTATTTGAAAGGCCCTGGAGAAATCTGGAAAAAACCTTGAATTTGTGTTGAAAATCTGGAATTTTTATTATAATAATTTAATAATCCTTCATTTTATTTAATATTCTATGTCAGGGGTCTCCAAACTACAGCCTGCGGGCCACATACAGCCCGCCACAAGATTATATCCGGCTCGTTCCAAGATTTTATCAAATAACCAATTAATTGTTTCTCTTCATTATTTCTTAACCACACAGTTTATTTGACAAGTCCAGTTTCTGTCTGCACGCGTGCTTCCCCCATGACACCAAGCCAGAGTGCTGTCGGAATTGCAAACCCTCATTTTCAGTCGCAGACGCTATTCCTTATACCTAAAACAGAACAGCTTGACTGCGACGATTTTTAGGTGGTTTTTGTCCACCGGCAGAGGGCTATAAAAGTAAAGTCCCAAAAGATGTTACCTAATTTTTTTTTAAGTAAAATTATATTAACTAATATAAATATAATGTTTTACATATAAATTTAATCATATTTCACAGAGAAGAATCAACATAAATTACTTTTATCAAACACTGACTGGCCTTGGAAAGAGACTTGAATCTAAATTTGCATGTTGAAACAAATTTTATTTATGATATATCTGCACGTGTCAAGGCATTCAGGGCAAAAATGTTACTTGAAGAACAGGTGAACATTACTTTGGCCCACAAAAATATGTAAAATATATTATGTGGCCCGCATAGCAACAAGTTTGGAGATCCCTGTTCTATGTTATGGCAGAAAGTATTTCTCATTTGAGCCAGAGAGGCCTGGATACCTCTATATAGTTAACTAAACCTCGCACCAAAAGCACTGTTCCAATCTTAAAAATATCACTACAATACTTCTTAATTTTATTTTATTTGTGGTAGCATATTTTCTTATATTATATTATTATTATTATTATTATTATTATTATTATTATTATTATTATTAGCACCGCGTCTTACTACCCGTTCGGGTTATACGCATTTTCTTACATAAAGAGGACAGAGTGCATTAGCGAATTGAGGCTGAAAAGCATACTGAAAGAGAGTTGTTGAAGAGGCGCAAACAAGTAGAAATTAAAGCATTAAAGGTCAAAAGAGCTAAATGCTTAGCTGAATTAACTGGTGACATCAATAATTCAATTGCAAATTTGAATACATAAATTTTGAAGTTTTTTTTTAATTTAAATTTTTACTTTTATTTTTATTTAGATATTTAAAAAAAATGTTTTGACTTGAAAAACGCAAAATAAGTATATGCATTAAAAATCCTTAGAAAAAGCAAAAAAAATATGTATAACTAGATACAGGTGTGGATCTAATTCAAAACAAAATACAAGTGACCCTAGTTAATCCTTGAATGTTGATCATCAATTTGTTTAATACAATCATCAATGAAAATATGTCAACAGTGACTTGGTTGAATATGTAACAGTAAAATATTACTATTTGCCAACATGAAAGTTAAGATATCCACAAGTTTAACATATTTTGTGTTTGGTATTTAATGTCCCTAATTTCATGGAATGACCCATAAAATTGAATAAAAAATCACTATGTGGGCCGATTTATCTTTTATTATTTTTTACCCTAGCTTACACAATTTTGTATTCAAGATTACTGTGCGTTAATAAACAAGTCCTACGCCCAGCAGCGAGTAAAATTTCAACATTATGATTCACCAATTAACAGGGGGATGTGTTGGACTTAGCCAAGACAAAAACCTGGAAAAACAATGTTCTACAACCTGGAAAACACCTTGAATTTGAAAAGGCCAGATTGCTGGCCACCCTGATCATATTCCTGGATTGAGACCTGATTAGCAATTCACAATTTGATTTAGTATGTGGCCAGTGATAGCAATGTTAATTGTGAACTCTTTTAATCTTTTCATGGTGACAGTCATATCGTGTTTGTCCCACTATATGTTCTTATAGAAATTCCACACACACATATATATATATATTATTTTTTTAACCTTTGTATATTATTATTTTGCAGGAGGACAAAGAAGAGCTTTACTTACCTTCTTTGGAGAGTCTTAGAAGTTTAATTCGAGCATCTACAACTTCCATGACTAGTGTTCCCAAACCACTTAAATTCATGCGTACTCATTATGACACTATGAAGGACGTGTACAGTAAGATTAATGAGGTGAAGACAAAAGAGTTCTGTGCTGATGTAATATCAGTTTTGGCTATGACGTTGAGTGATGGCAGGGATTGTTTGAAGTTTAGATTGTTGGGATCACAGTGTGAAATTGGTGATTGGGGACATGAATATGTAAGGTATGTTTTCATTAGTAAAGTTGAATAAAATAATTTGTTATCTTGATGAAAGATTGTTTCATATTCTTTATTTTAAATTGCTGATTTTATATGTTATTACTTTTATTCACTTCTTAGGTTTTAGGTGTAGTGTTATTGATTGATTTTCATTTTGATATAGGCATTTGTCTGGGGAAATAGCTTCAGAATGGGCAGATGTGGTTGGTGCGGACTTCACACTGCGGCGAAAGCTTTTAGCACTTGTTCGACAAATTGTGCCTTACAATTTAGCTCACAATGCTGAAGCAGAAGCATGTGATCTAGCTATGGAAATTGATCACCTAGAACTTTTGGAACATTTTGTAGATGAGAGTACATACCCACGTGTGTGTTTGTACCTTACTAGGTAAGAAATACATCACAATTCAGTAATGTATATAATTCTAAATCTTAAGCAAATCGATTATAAAAAGATATTTCTATTCAAAATGTTGCTGGTATAATTAGAGAGGTTAATATCTAGAAAATTATTCAATTACATCACTATACATGTTTATTTAGAGTTTTACCAATTAAAAAATTACTTCATTTGTCTTTCCAATATTCCACTATATTTGGATTTGTTTAGTAAAAAATGGCCACCTTTCCTTCTACTCTCTTTTTAGCAGTGTTAAATGATCCCATCCTGAAATAATTGCACGTTTTCATGAAGAAAATGTGGAAAACTCCTTTTTTTACACCTGGTCAAGATTCAAACCTCATCCTCTCTCTCACCACAAACAAAACAAACATGATTCCTCTGCTCATGTGCCTACCAGTGTGAGCTACACACAAATTAAAATGCATAGTAGGCATTAAGGTTTTCATTTATATTTCACCAAATTCTTGCTATAGAATAAAGATTAATAGTTTCTTGTTTAATATCATTTATCAGTAAATAGATTTTTCTATTTTGTTGCTTACATTGGAAAAAACAACCCTAGTACTAGCTTTAAGCTAAAATTAGGCCAGCCACACAATTAGATAATACTATTTATTCTTTACTTTAATTTAATTTTATTTAATTTATTTAAATATACACTTTAAATTTATATTTACAATGGTAAATTTGGACATATTAATAAAATTAACTACACCTAGTAGAGTTAGGTTAAAAAAAAATAATTCTAAATAATGACTTTGTGAAGTACAAAATGAGATAAAATCACATAATTTTGAACCATTATAAGTTGCGAACTGTAATGATTTGAAATAAATGAATCACTGTTTTTAGCTTGTTCAGAGTTCTCCCCAGAAAATTTTGCCAGCCGGGTGGCATTATTAAGTAGCCAGGCGAAGGCAGTGTAATGCCTTGGAATATTTTATTTTATTTGCATTTCTAAACAGAAACGCCAATACACATAAAAAAATATATTTATCAATAAAGTTACTTTGTATTTAAAAAGTAGAATCTTTTAATTACCAATTTTTTATATTAAAATTTAATTTTAAAATAAATATCTTAGTTGTATGTTGTTGTCTTAACTCAAGATTAACATTTTAAACATTAATTCTTTGCTTCTTCTTAGAGGTCCAGTTGACTGCAGCTTTTTTTATAGTACAAGTTGGTTGGATCTGGTCACTCTAGTGAAATCAGCACAAGATTATTTAGTGTGCTCTGCTTCATGAAATTCCTTAATTAGGTTTTAGTTTGTAAAACTGTAGAAAATCTAAAAAATTTAACACAACTGTGTCTATGTATTTATCATAGATTTTAATCCTAAAAGTGTTAGAGCATTAGTATCTGAACAATCAATATGATGGTCTGACCATTCACCTGCAAGATAGAGATGACTTTTAAAATGATTAGCATGTGTGTCTTTTAATTCCATAATACATAGTTTTGTTGCTTCTATAATTGGGTCTTTTTTCATTATTATTAAATTAACATCTTGCCTTTGCCAAACTCAAGACAAATAAATGAGGTGGCACATCTGAAGGTATCATAAATGAAGCTACAAAATTATGTCCTCATGTATTTGCTTAAATCTTCAGCTGTGATGTCATTTCGTTCTTCCGTTCTTTCAAGTGAAGCATTGACACTCAATAGGGATTTTAATAAATATTCTACAGGAAAGTCAACAGTCACCTAATGTCACTATCCATTTTAAGTTTAATCTGAGTAATGTTCAGTATTTGTTGGATTTCAGTTAAACCAGCCATCCTTACAAAGTACTTTTGGAAGAAGAAAAACAGTTGTCTTATGTTATTAAATTTTACTAAATAAGACAGTTCAGCAGCTGCTTGAGCACTAGCAAGAGCCAGACGATGGTTTATACAATGGCAGTTAACCTTGAGTCCATCTGTCTAATCTTTTAGCAGTTTTGCTACTCCTTTGTGCTTACCAATCATGACAGCTGCTCTGCCAGATCCTAGGCCCACCAAATAAGAAGTTTTCAACCCTACATTGCCAATTGTTTCAATAATTTTACTAGTTATAGTTTCAGCTTTGCCATCAATGATATTATAAGTTAATATAAAACTGACTAAAACTAATATCTTTTTTTAACTTGACAAACATATTTAATGTATATTATAAGCTGCTTCAAAACTGAGATGTCTGTCGTTTCATCACACAAAACATTGAAATAATCTGTTGAATGCACATTTGTTAGTATTTCACTTATAATTTCTGAAGCTAAAATGTCAAGTAATTCTGGCATTGCGCATTCTTGCATTGTGAATTTTTTCTAATATCAAGATGTCTTAAGTATGAACAACCCATTGCCTTACAATGCTCAAGCAGTTTTTCATACAATGTAGTGTGTAGTAATTCGTTTTTTGCCAACCAATACATAGATCTTAAAGCTCCCACACACGCATCTCTTTACAAGTTATTCAAAACTGAAATTGATGGTTCAATTTGTCCTAATCTGGTTTCTTCAAGTACACGATTTTAATTATATCTGAAAGGGAATCAGTGTGTAACTTACTTTATTCATAGTCGATAAAACTTTCATTTTGAAGTCTTTTGCCAAGTCACTTCCTTGTTTATGGGTAATTTATTTCCGGATTTAATTCACGTGGAACACATTCCATTATCTTTTACCTCAAACCAAATAAATGTTTGAAACAGTCGCTGTTTACACAGGTTAAGCAATCTTAAGAAGCACATTTTTATTTGAAACGGACTGTGTTTCATGAGATGGTCCTTGTCAGAAATAGCTCTGCTGTTTTCACACACTCATTTTTAATAAAGAAATTTAATAGTGTTTTATGTTTTAACTTCTCACTCATTGTGGGTTTTTATGTTATTTTATTGAGATTAACATAATTTTTTTGCCTGTATTAAGACTTGTGTGTAACTGTTAACAAAATTTAACGTCATGCACTAGCTTTCTGGACTAAAATACTCTGCTTGCTGTTACACAACGGTAGTCTCCTACCCCTCCCTTCCTATCCATCTTTCCTTCCCCACCTATCCCTCAGAAACATCCTGACCAACCCTCATCCTTTTCTTCGCCCAGCTCTTCTTGTTTCAAATTGAATTATGAAGACGTACGTCCGCTACACTTCAATATTGCTTGGAAGCTATCATTTACTAGTAATTACTATCACTTACAATCATAATGTTAAACATTTAGAGGTAAATAATAATTTGCTAGGATAACACAAAATACACTATGAAACAATCAACGGAAAAGATAGAAGAGCTGTGAACGCTTGACTTTCTTCTCAGTTGTTGATTCATCTAAAAAACAAACAAACTAGAATGAGAGAAAAGAAGTTAGGTCCATTCTACACTAGCATATTAAATGCTAACAACCGCACCTTCAAATAAAACCCTTGCTATCAAGTTCAGAAAGAAGTTTTCGTCTAGACTAGCGTTTTGAACGCTACGTCATTTGGCGATTTGACAGATGATAGTGTAAAAGCAAAAAGAAGAGAGGGAAAGAAAGTAAGAGAAACAACCGGGTCTTTCATTAGTTTTATAAATGACACGTCTGTAGTTTAATATTGACATAGATAAATGGGCAGTACAATATTAGTACCACACAAATCGCTCATATTTTAGCTGGGTGGTCAAGAAATCAGCCAGACGGCCCACCTGCTGAAAAGGCCCATTGTAAAACACTGTTGTTAAAATAGTGCAATCAAATTTTAACGGTGACCTGGCGGTCTAGGGGTAAGGTGTCCGACTTTTGTGATGGGGGTCCGGGGTTCAATCGTTGGCCCCGACACAGATTTATCTAATTGCCAAATCCTTCCTTCACCTCTGACAAGATGTGTATTAATCACAACTTGTCAATGTGTGGAATGTCAGGCCTCTACTGTGGTTTGGATCCCACGTTAAACTGTAGGTCCTCCATTTCATCTCACAATCATCCTACCATTACACATTAGCAGAAGTGCGTACAACCTGAACGAGTAGTAAGACGGGGTGATAATAATAATAATAATAATAATAATAAATTATTTCTATGGTTGAAGGACTTTAACACAATTTTTAAATCTGCTTCAACTATCAGCACTATTTTTATTCAATATTATAATGGTTACAGATCCAACACACAGCTATGTTAAAGACTAAGGAGGTAAAACATAAAATCTCCTTTGGAATTAATAAATTGTATGATAGTTCTTTGGTTCATGGCTAAAGGGATGAATGTATTGTGATGATAAAAAATATACATAATAATAATAATTATTATTATGTCTATCAAATGACTATTTTAAACTGTCTCATAATGAGCCCTTTGTGTGTGACAGAATTGTTACTACTAATTACTAATTATTATTATTATTATTATTATTATGTCTATTAAATGACTATTTTAAACCGTCTCATAATGAGCCCTTTGTGTGTGACAGAATTGCTACTACTGTACGACTCTGAACAATTATTTTGTGTAATTGCTATTTCCATCTGGTGTATTTTGGCTTATTGGCATTATTATTGGCTTTTAAGACACATAATTTAATTTTTAGCTTTTGAGTCATTTCTATGTACCTAACCAGATTCATTAACTTAATTACAACTTTTATTAGTAATTTATATCAAAGACAATTTTCTTATTTAAAAAATGTGAACTTAAGAGCTAAAATATGAAACATTATAATGTAAATACTTAATTTCTTTTAGAAATTCCTCCCAAGAAATTTTAAAATTATTATTTTGAATTTCAATATTTCTACAGTGACAGTAATTTCATTCTCTCTTTAAATCATATGATTTTCTCTCATTACTAAACCTACTAATTTTTTAATAATGTAGTCCAAACAGGAATTAAAAGATAATTTGTTGCTATCTTGTATTTCAAGATTTATCTCAAGGCATGACTTTAATGACTTAGAATCTTGGACCTTATACTATGGTTTTAAATATATTAAAATCTTTAGTTAATAGAAATAATGATATTAATGAAATTAAAATCGATGATTATTTAACAGTTGTTTTTAATTAGTAAGTTCAAAATACATTGTATCAACAAATGAATTAAAGGGAATATTTACAAAAAGGGAGGAAATGTGCCTATATCGACAAGGAGAGAGGATGGGAAAATCATCCTCATGTCTATACCTACACTTTGTTCCTTAAGCAACATCATCTCAACATTTAGTACTCAAAAGGGTGACCTGGTGGTCTAGGGGTAAGGTGTCAGACTTCTGTGCTGGCGGCCGGGGTTCAATCCTCAGTCCCGGCACAGATTTATCTGATTACCAAACCCTTCCTTCACCTCTGACAAGACATCTTGTGAATGTGGGGAATGCCAGGCCTCCACCGTGGTTCGGATTCCACGTTAAACTGTAGGTCCTTCATTTCATCTCACAATCACCCTACCATTACACATTAGCGTAAGTGCGTATAACCCGAACGGGTAGTAAGACGCGGTGCTAATAATAATAATAATAATACTCAAAAATAGCATTTGCAGTTTTTAGTAATTTTTTTTTTCTAAAGGGGACATCTTTATATTTATAAATAGACTTTTATGTATTTAATTTTCTTTCAGCTGTGTGCCGTATGTGCCGGACCCAGAGAATATTATGTTGCTACACATTGCTATGTCTATTTTTAAGCGGTTCAAGCAATACCCACAAGCATTGCGAGTTGCTATGCAGATGAATACAATGCAGTTTACGGAGGAGATATTCAATTCATGCACAGATCTGTAAGTGTTAAATGATTATAAATAATGTATTATTATATCTCTAATTTTTGGCTTGGTTAATATTTTTAATTAATCTTATCAGACATTATATTCAGTTGATTTTGCTATAACATGATTTAGAGGAATAGGCTAATGCTTTCATAATACACTTGTCTTGGAACCAACATGAGAAGTGTCTCTTTGAATTTGGATTAATTATATTTTGTATAGGATTTTATTGAAAATGTTTATGCTATAATTTTTCGTCCAAGCAATATAAACATTTTAACTACAAAGTCTTGGTAAAGAAATATATCTGGTTTAGTAAAGCTTTAAGTAAACTTTAGAAACCAATCCTTTCATTTATTTTGTATAATAGGTTGGTGGATTGTATGATGTATATCTTGAAATTCTTAATGTAACACTCAAGAATGTAGTTAAAGTGTAAATAAAATGAATGTTTCAGATCAGTTCAAAAACAGCTAGCATTCATGCTTGGAAGACATCAAATTTTCCTGGAACTCAATGAAAACATGCCAGATTATGACGACTTGGTAGAAATTATGTCAAATGCTCATCTTAACAACCATTTTCTCAATTTGGCTCGCGAGGTATACTTTAACATCTATACTTTTTTAATATTATTATATTTCAGTGCCAATATGCTGCTATTAGATAATTAAATTAGTTTTTCTAAGGAACAAGAACAAAGAGGTTGAACTTTATTAAATTCACCAGCATTCCCACAGATAAATAATGTTAAATCATACTGTGGGGAAAGAAACACCCTAGTACAACCAGTCAGGATTGAACCCAAACCTCCTGGGTCAGAATCAGTCAAAGTCAATCATTCTAATGTTCACCAAACTCTTTTGGCATTTATATAATATGAATAAGGGATTATCTTGCTTATGTCGAGGATTGTGCAGTACAATTTTTTTTTGTATGAAATACAAAAATGACAATTTTAACACTCATAGTGGGTTATTTATAAATTGGAATACATATTAATACTAATCAGATGCTTGCAATAAGCCATCTGAGAAAGCCTTCTGTGATCACTACTTATTTATAGAGTTTGCCTAGCTAAATATTGATGATTATTTTTTATTGTATCCCATCCTTGCAGCTTGATATAATGGAGCCAAAAACACCTGAAGATGTTTACAAGTCTCATTTAGAAAATACTCGTTCTCAATTTGTTGGAGGGCAAGTTGACTCGGCTCGTCAAAATTTGGCAGCCAGTTTTGTGAATGGCTTTGTTAATGCAGGTTTTGGTCATGACAAACTACTTATGGAAGATGGTAATAAATGGCTTTATAAAAATAAAGAACATGGTAAGCTCATCTTGGAATATATTTTTCTTAGATATTTGTCTACACTTATAAAGAGGAAAGATTTGATTTTTTGTTTTTTTGTTTGTAGTGGATAAACTCAAAAACTGCTGGACTGATTTTAAAATTTCTTTCACCAATATAAAGCTACATTATCAGCGAGTAACTCAGGCTATATTTTATTTTGAAAATTTAATTTATTCCTCATAAAAATGGCGATAGTATATTATATAGTTGTTGAAAAAAAAAAGGTTGTTGAGGGGAAAGTGGAGTTGGTGAAGGGGGTGGGGGGTAGGAGTGAGGAAAGAGAAATAGATGTAGTGGCGAGGAACGCAAAAAAAAAAAAAGTTTAAAATAAAATTTGGGGAAACGAGGGGAGTAAATGAAAGTGGAGAAAGCTGAAAAATTAATTTGATTTTAACAATTTGTTTGATTGGTGTATACACAATTCCTTTTGCGCCTAGAGCAAACAAAATTATAGAGGAATGAGATGAAAATAGGAGGGAGGATAAAAAGAGGGAGGGGGCTATACAGTGATGGTAGGACTGTATTAAAAAAAAGTAAAAAAATGTTTTTTTATATTGACATGATGGATGATTTGAAGCTTTGTTTTACAGGATTCTTTACAATTTTTTTTACGGGGAAGGGGGCTAGTAAAAATATTTATTGCTTTTTTTCATCCTAATGGAAAATTGCATTGTTTTATCCAATCCTTTTCCTTTACCATATTAATATTATTTAAGCATTCATTGTGTGTGAGTATGTGCCTCTATAGGCTGTTCCAATCTTAAATTTCAGTAAAAGTCTTATAGTGAACACAGTTGTTGAATCTTAAACGTTTGAAACAGATTGACAATTTTCATAATCAAAACTTGTTTAGTTATAAAAATTGTATACTTTTATAGCAATGCATTTTATGTTTGGCTTATGTGTATAGTAGTAGTAGTAATAATAATAATAATAATAATAACCATATCAATAATAACAATAAAAATAACAATGATGATGATAATATTAATAACAATGACAATAATAACAACAATAAAACATAACAATAATAATAATTAATTAAAATTGAAATAATAATATTATGCGAAGCTTCGAAAAGTCTAAGTTGAAGTTCAAATTTCCTTTGGCTTTGACTTCAACATCTATAATGTTTGCTTATTCAAAAAATTTCGAAGGAAGGATAAAACTTTGATAAATTATAAAACGATTTAATTTTATCTTACTAAATATTAAATTTTTCAATATTTAATCATTTCAAAACAGTTACTAAACAGAATCTTAACAGTGACTAGTAATCTAACTAACACAACGTAAGCATGAATCAAAAACGGGTAGGTAAATGTTAATATATTATATTCACTATCGCCAAAATAATTTTGTGAAAAATAAAAATACATATAAAGAAATAACATCATGGCCACTGGTATGAAGCAGAGAAAGCACTTTAGTTGTGCTATCATCACAGCTCGCGTCTAATGTTTGGTCCTTAATATTCTATCTCTTTGGAATTATCTGTGACAAATTTACAAGTACATTTTGACAGAGAAGTTTTTCTTAGCTTCTTCACATTTTATTTATTATTCAAAATGGTTGATACGGAAAGTAGGAAACGTAAACGGAATTTAATTTATCATTATTATCAGAGAAATGCAGATAAAAAGACATGCATATGTAAAGTTTTCAAAATAATATAAACTCCACGATGTAAGTAAAAATTAAAACTTAATCAAGAATCAAATAGACAAAGCTGTTATATATGATTTTTAGTGAGGATTACTCCATCTACAGTAAAATAGATATTATATTCTGAAAATTTAAAAATGACACCTAGACACGAGAATCAAACCCAAATTGAGTCAAAGGTCCCGGGCTCGATTCCCATGGCTATGGGTCATTTTTCAATTTTCAATTTTCAGAATAAAACTTAATTGACAAGTTACTAAGCTGTAAGCCTGTGTGCATTAGTTATTACTATAGTCTTTAGGTAACAAATAAGGAAATTTTCCTGGCCCTTGTTACTGACAAGATCTAGAAAAATAATTAATTACAAAATTAAAAGTGGTGTAAGTGGCAACAACAAAAATCATAGGTAGCTTCGACTTTTCTTCGCAAGTTTCAAGATTTACTTTGACTTCACTTCACATTTAAAAAGTTGCCTTTGCACACCCCTAAATAATAATAGTAATAATAATAAACCCACTCCAGTTGCTTATATCGTTATTTGTCTATGATGCTAATGATGGTGATAATGATAACGATGATGATAAACCCACTGCACTTCCATCTATGATGGGTATATTGGGATTTTAATTTTGGCATGTAGAATTAAAGATGATATTCACAAGCCATTTAAAACCAATTATTTTCCCCTCTAGCAATACAAATGTGCGTGCACTTTCTTAAACATTTACCTAACTCATCCATACCTTATTGGATTGCATTTCTTGCATTTCATCTCACAATCACCCTACCATTACACATTAGCGTAAGTGCGTATAACCCGAACGGGTAGTAAGACGTGGTGCTAGTAATAATATATTAGAATAAGACATTTATAGCTAGGCAATGGATTTTTAAGTCTTAGAAAGTTCAGTTTTAAGTGCCTAAAGTCTGCTCATTAAGTGTTTTAAGTAACCGTCACGAAAGCGTGGAGGGATTTTCTCAACAGAACATAGTTCTGGAAGAAGGGGTCTATAAGGACAGGCTTGGCCTAGTGGTCTTAAAAAAGAAAAGTCTAAACTAGGGATGTTCGATTCATGAACTTTGAATTGATTCTTTGGATTGATCTAGATCAAGATGCATAATATTGTTTCAGGCAAAATATCCGAATGCATTGAATCAATCTTTCCAAGATTGATCCAATGATTCATATTAGTAAAGGTCGCCTTATATGACTATACTAACTGGGGGGAGGCGAGGGGCTCACTGGGCTGCAAAGAAAATGTGTATGGGATTTATTTCTTTTTGTGGTAACGAGGTGAGGGTCAATTGGTAAGTAAAGAAAATATATAACTAGAGATCCTATGTATTGGTAAATAAATATTTGATATTTACTCATAAAAACTTTGACTTCAGTTTATAAATGCTCACATGAAAAACTTTTTCCCTAAAAATTGTTTTAGAAAAATAAAAATAAACATTTTTTTCCTCTCTAATTAAAGGAAAATGGCGCCAAAGGGCTATTTTAAATCAAACGTTGATTAAGGCATACACAACTACCAGACAATTGTAGGCCTCAAAGTTCAAAACTGAAAACACAACAACACATAATTATAAATTTTTTGGAGTTTATGAGGGGGTATCAAAAAGTTTCAAGGCTGGTTCTGTAAAATGAAAACACAGCGCAGCATGAAGATGCATAAGCTGGTGTGGTGAGATATGACCTTCATCTGTCAGTATGTCAAGTAGCATCGTTCTGTGTTAACTATTGGCTGTGTTACACACGCTTATTTGACAACGTGCACGGGTGCATTAGCGATTTCATCATGGACTGCAAACACGATCAGAGAGTAAACATCAAATTCTGTGGGACTCGGAAAATCTGGAATGGAGGCCTTCCAAATGATGCAACAGGCTTACGGCAATGAGGCTATGATCCCTCCGGTGTGTTTTGAGTGGCACTTGTGCTTAAAGAGCAGCAGAATGTCACTGAATGATGAGGAGAGGTCAGGGCGACCTTGCACAAGCACAAACCCGGAAATTGTAGACAAAGTCAAGCAACTTGTGTGTGTGGATCGCTGGATGACCATTAAGAACATTTCTGACAATCCTCACATCTGTTTTTAACATGCACCGCTTTGCCACTAAGTTAGTACCCAGGCTTCTGACCCTCAAACAGAAGGAATACAGTGCTGAAGTCTGTCAAGAACTCCGTCAACATACTCTTGATGACCCAACCTTCATGTCAAGGATCATCACAGGGGACGAGAGTTGGATCTACGGTTACGACCCGAAGACCAAACAAAAGTCTTTACAGTGGAAGAACCCCAGGTCTCCAAGACCAAAGAAGGCGAGGCAGGTCAGGAACATGACCAAATGCTTGCTCATCGTTTTTGTTAACATTCTCGAGATTGTGCATTATGAATTCGTTCTCAAGGGTCAGACTGTCAACCTAGAGTTCTACTGTCATGTTCTGAGTTCCATGGCCTCTTTCACCCTGTTGTCCCACCAGGGGGTTTCCTCCCACTTCCTCTTATTACATGTCCGCCCAAATTTTTCTTAAACCATTCCCATTCCACCTTAACACTTTGCATCTCATCCATGAGTATTAATCTTCTTGCCTTTCTTAGCCTCCACACCCTTATTCTTTCTTTTCTTACTATCTTTCTTACATTCCCCTCCCTATATGTTTGGCACCAACAATCTGTGGTCACTATTTACGGACATACTTGGTATTACCTTAATGTTTATGATCTGCCTTTTCATTTATTCATCCATGAGAAAGTTGTGTATCATTGACCTAAGCTTCCCATCTCAACTGTATCTAGTGATCTAATGACTTTATTTCTCTTTCCTTCTTACACCGGCTGTTTGCCATTTTATTTTATTTCTTGCACATAACTCCAACAGCCTTCTGCTCTCCTTGTTTTTCTCCCCATCCTTCTTATCGACTCTGTACCAATCCAAAAATAAGCCACCCCCGAATATAGGCAGCACCCTCAAATTATGATCACTTTGAAAGGAAATAAATTATTTATTTCTGAAAATGAATCATTTAGCTCTCCTAATGTTTGTATTACTAAAATTTTATATTTTTTGTTATAACAACGATGTAATCATTGCTGAAAGATACTTTTTAAATCATGATCTACAATGTGTTGGTTATTAATAAAGCAATTTCATTGTGACTTCAGAAATGAGGAAAGTAGGCTATTACTTGCTTTTTCTTCAGTCGCGAAACAATTGTGTCCATTGTTTTTTAATTTAATATGTAAAGTAAAGTTGAAATTTAATAGTATAATTTTTATAGCAAAAGAATTAAAATAAATAATTACAGTATTTATCTAATTAATGAATAAACTGCAACAAAAGCTCTATAGAAAAATGTGTGAAAAGTAGTAGTAGTGGCAGCTATTGAAGGTTTGATTATCTAATTTTGTCCACCATTTTAACTGTTGGTTAAATTTTTATTATTAGAGTCAAGGTTCATCTATTTAAAAAAATGTGTTTGAAACCTTACCTGTCGTGGAGATTATAAACTATTTCTTGTGATTATTTGTTATATGTTATTTAAGGCTGCGATCATAGGCCACACCTCAAACTGAATTTAGCCTACTAAACATGAATTTTGTTTTAAAATATTAGTATTATCAAGAATTCATGAGAGAATCTCATTTTCAGAAAGCATGTTCAGAAAGTAAATACCATTTCCAAATATGGCCGCCAGAGCTCTTCAATCATTGCTGTGTGCATGCACACTGAGTTCCCTCATACATTAGCTTACATAAGATGCCATTACAGGAGAAGCAATATTTGTTAAGTTTTTTTTATGTTTAAGACAGTTGAAGGATTCATTGACTGTGAAATATGGTCCTTTATCTGTTTTTGGATGCAAGAATTGTGAAACCAGCCGAAATTCATTGCTACATTTGTAAAGTTGAAATGGTGAAATGGTGAAAATGCAATGAGTTATGGAATGTTGAGTAAATAGGTTGGACAATTTAAAGAAATATGGGAAAACATGCAAGATTGAGGGGTAAAGGGGGCAGCCATCTGTCGTTAATAATTATTTGGTGCATAAAGTCAACGAAAAATTTTGTGAGAACAAACAGTTTACAATTTTGTCACGTTCTTGTGAATTTCCACAAATTCAAGAACTGTTCTATATGAAATTTTGACAGATCATTTACAATATTGAAAGTTATGCTCACGCTGGGTATCATAAATGCTCTCTAAGGTTCACACATCAACCAACTTTGCAGCGCTTTGACTTTTCTCATGAGATACAGTAATAAACTTGATATTTTCCTAAGCCACATTGTCACTGGTGATGAGATAGGGGTGTATCACATTATGCCAGAATCAAAATAGTCCATGAAGTGGAGGCACACATCTCCAAAAAAATCAGAAATCCAAGAAAAAATTTCAACACGGAAGAATATGTGCATCATTTTTTGAAATGGAAGGGGAGTTTTGTTTATTGATTTCATGCCACAAGGCACAACAATAAATGCTGCATCCTATTGTGAGACCTTGAAGAAACTGCACTGCATGATCCAATACAAAAGGCAAGGCATGCACAGTTGCAATGTTGTGTTTCTTCATGATAATGCTCAGTCACATGCTGCTGGTCAAACCCAAGAGCTCATCACCTCATTTGACTGGGAGAAAATGAATCATTCCCACTACAGTCCAGACTTAGCATCAAGTGTCATTCACCTGTTTCTTTCTGCATTTGAAACAGTACCTTGCTGGCCAGCACGACGATGACGACATTAAAAGAGCTGTGCAATATTGGCTGTCTTCACATGTTTGTTCATTTTATGGAGAGGATATTCAGAAATTGCTGACACGCTAAGACAAATGCCTTATTATTGGTGGAAACTATTTGGAAATATAGTTTATTGTAACAATAAAATTATTTATAATCAAACTGTCTCTTTTTTAATAACCAAACATTACTTACTTTTTGAATACTCCTCATACCTTTATAGTTTTATTTTGTTAACTAAATATGTAATAATGATTTATTTGAGCTTGAAACAAGTTTTGGCGCTTTAGAAATGGACTTTTCAAACATTTCATTAGAAAAGCTTCGCGAAAAGTCTTTGCTCCTATGTATGACTTATTAAATGCCTCAAAATCTTATTGGTGTAAGGTGAAGAGGCACTTAGCCAAATAAGATTTTTTTAAAAAGTTTTTGCCCTCCAACTCAAAGGGGAGCCTTGGGTCCTCAGAATTGCAAATCTGGGTTTTCAAATTTCTGATACTAATAATCTAAACATTTCCTATAGCCAGCCAAATCTTCCTTTATCAATGTTGTTTGCTTTCAATCTTTCGATTTGATATTTTGAAATCACTTGGAAAAGGATCGATCAAAAAATTGTTTAATTTAAGGTAAATAATTGATTTTTGAAAAGATCGATCCAAGATTGCACATCCCTAGTCTAGAATTGTCTAGGAAGTGGTTACTTTGTGGGAATTGTAAAAATACGTTTTTTGGTGAATGATCACACCTGTTCATTAATGTTGATGGAAATGTTTTATAGAAACTCACTAGAATACATTTTCTTGTTATTGGGACTGCCTTGTTCCTTATTACTACTACTACTAAGATACTATTTATACAAGGTCAAAACACTAACCTTTGTCATCAAATAGCTTTTCAAAAAGCTGAACTGAAGTGACACTTTTAATATACAGTTTTACAATTTCAACCTCCCGGTTTCATAGTTTGACATCTTGAATACTTGTGAGTAAAAACTGATGTCGTGACTGAATAGATATTAACCTGGAAAACTTCAGGTGAATTCTCAAATCTACTTTTTCAATGTGATTAAGCCTTGAGCCATTATTTATCAAAATTATTATCCTACTATTAGAGGTGTTATAATTTTAAAACCGTATATTAACCACCATATTGAACAATTATTTGGTGACTAAGGTTAATGTTTTGCATTTGTATAAATAATATGTTAAATAGTAGAAATAAAGAAAATGCTACTCAAAAGAAATAAGATGTGATCCCTCCAAAAAATCCTGTATACGATTTCAATGGGTGTAAATCCCCTGTACCTGGCGTTGAGTCCTAATCTCATCGTCTAAGAAATTATTTGATTGGAAATAGTGTGTTCTAAATTCTTCAATAAATTCTTCCCAACGAGTCATAAGGCTCTATGGTTTCTCAACCAAAATACTACTTTCCCTATGAATAGTTTGGGCAATGTTTTGATAATTTCTTTCTTTCTCTGAAAGTTGGTAAGTTTCTTTCATTTCGTTCAGTCTCTTTAAAAAATTTATTGTTTTGAAGTGCTCTGTAAAACATATTGTCCAGTTTAACACAAGTTTTAATATTGTCTAAATATCTCCTTATTCCGACTGGGCTTTCATTCACAGGGATATTCTGGGTCACTTCACTTTGCGTGGCCCCTACCAGGTCCATTTCATTTGCTTGTTTTATCAAACCGTCTAATACTCTTGATAGGTTACACTTTCAGATCTTGTCAGGTCACACTCTCGGATCTTGTCAGGTATATCGGTTTTTGTTGGTTAGCTTTTGGATGGTGTGTCAGTATTTTTATCCAAATCTTGGTGAACTTGTGACTAACAAGGTGTGGGTTGTGTCTCTTCTTGCATTGGGTTCTTTACAATATCATGTTTTCCCCCTATATTCTCAGATATTCTGTTATTACTTTTTTTTTCTGGTCTTCCAAAAAATAAAGGGTCGCCCAACTGTCCCGTCTTTATGAAGTATTTAGATGTTTTAAATATGTCAATAACTTTCTCCCTAGAGAATAGGCAGATCGCTTAACGTCTAGGATCTCATAATTTAGATTTTTGAGTTTTCTAATCAAATAAGGTGATTCGGACAATATGTGTTAAGTAAACCTTACTCATTTTCATGGTCAAGAGGATCCGCCAATTGATTCTTCATTTTATGGACAACATTGGTACTATGTCTCATAGAGAAATCTTGTAGAATAGTTCGTCTTCAAGTAGTCTTTTGGAATCCATGTTGTCTTACTCAAATGTCAGGAATTGTTCCCTAGAAGGTATGTCCTAAGGCTATACATTGTGTCCTAGATTATAAATCTAAAAACCTTGTGAGAGTTCACTTGAAATAGCCTTAGTGGTCTGAGGCTGACACTAAGGGTCAAAAGTATCAACTATAAGACTAGCTTGGATTATACTATAATCCATAGAGTTGTAGACCAGGTTGATTGAAACACTTGTCTGAGTAAAATGAAAATCTTTAAAAAATAAACTAGAGGTTATATTTTTCTTAACTTGTCAAGGAAAAATGAAACTATGCTAAAAAGACAATCAAAAAATTGCTGGTGTTTATATTAAATAATAAACTATAATATTCCTTTTAAACACTTGGAACAATATACCACATAAAAGTGAGTTGTAAACTTCATTAAACTGAAAATTACATTAGTATAAATTACCTAATATTTTATTTTTCAAAACTAAAACATAATTGAAGGATATTAACAAACTAAAGACACTATGGAAGTACAAAGCTAAGTGGGCCACTAGTGTAAGTGGAACTATGGTGGTGTTGATTTTCTTGCTAAGTGCGGTGATTAATTATCCAAGAAGTGTTCATAACGTGAGTGACTCAGTAGTGTAGTACTGAGCACACTTTTCTGACACTACTGTTCCACTCATATTTTTTCATTGCTAATCCATTCACACTACTTTAACACTAAGACCTCACTCACACTTCTGGCCCACCAGGCCTGGTTTTTGCATACCAGCCTAATATTTAATGTAAGGAAGCTTTCTTTAATATAATTTTTTGAACACAATGTTAGAAAGGAAACAGCTTTTGATTCTTAAACAACCCATAAATGTAGAGTGGTTGAATTAAGAGCCTTGTCGTATATAAAAGAAAATTATGACCTAATTATATTAGAGACTGAATTTTTATATAGTATTAACCTTCAAAATATGTAGCAAAATCATTCAATATATATAGTAAAATATGTAATTATGTGAAAATATTTAACATTGAATAAACCTTCTTTCTGCACACTAATAATGGACAGTAGTGGGATTCAGCTGAGTCACACCAGTTTGGCTGAACTTGTTCCTAGATTCTTCCAAGTTCACCGAACCAGTCCTTAAATTTTTTTAATTGACTGCTATTCATGTTACTCTCATGGATGGATTTTATTTCATAGTAATGTGCTACATTAGCAAAATTTGAGGATTAATTTGTCTTTAATAGCGATACATGCTCATTGAGCTGTGAATTTCTGTTTGGTCTTTAAATACTAACTGTGTACTCTTATTACATTCCATTAGATTTTCATTTCAATTTTGTTTTTATTATTAACTGTCAGCATATGATGATAATCAATTAGTGATTTGGAATAATTTTAAGGAAGGTAATAAATGACTTCAATAAACTGTTTATTGTTTTTATTTTTCCTTGTGAAAGGAAACCGGTTGCTAAAATTTTTAAATTTCACCACTGGCCACATATATTATTAAAATTAAATTTAATTTTATGGCTGCAAATTTATAGAGGTATTAGATTTGTTTTTATAAATACCTAGACACATACAATTTATTTTTCAACAAGTTGCATTGCACTATAAGTTTATTTATATGACATATTTCCCATTCATTAAATACTTCAAATAAATGGCAGTATATAACTGGATTTAAAAATCATACAAACACTACCAACTTTCATTGAAACCTCCACTGTTGCCGGTTCTTTGAAAACATGTGAACGTTAGACCACTCCAGATTTTTTAAAGTGGGTTTCCTAGAATTATATTTTTTGTTCCGAGGTAAAATGTCTGATCTCGACACACTAACTGGTATTAATATTACACTTACAATTATGTATATGGTTGGTCTTATTTCCTTTTCAAAAGACCATCCTACCCGCCATATTATTGTGACAGACTTGGGAAAATGGGCCAGTCAGATTCGAGAATTATTGTTTTTACAACTCATTGACTTGTGCTTACAAACTGACTCACAGCACGATAGATGTGCTGCTGAGACCACTATCTGGCAACGCCACATTATCTCCACTTCACAGTATAAGAAAGTCAGACAAAAAGTTATGATACAGCAACTGTAATTCCCTTTGACGAGCCATCATACCTGACTTGGACTTTGTTCACTGCCATCCCTTCACTGGATACATTCCTTTATAAAAATACAAATTGCCTGAAAATGAGTGACACATCCTTTAAAAATATTTTCCCAAAGAAATACGTTATTCATACCATGATATAAAAACATGAAAAATATTAAATTTTATTAGATACATTCAAAAATATGTAGAATTCAGTAAAATATGTAAAAATTTGTGAAATTAAAACTTAAAATACAGTCCCCAACAAGCAATATCAGTGTTTAAACTTTGGAACTTTGGTTATTTGCTCACAGTCACAAATATTTTTTGATCACTTAGTTCCTTAGCTCATTACTATTATTATGACATACTACCACAGTTAAAAAAAAATACAATATAAATTAATTATAATTTTGACTTAAGTAGGCCAACATATTTTTGCGAGACACAGCGGAATGCTAGGTTTTGTTTTGCCAGTTAGAGGGAGGGAGTGACGCGACAGTAAGGCGCTCTCAATTTCTCCACTGCACCTATACCGGTGCCAGGCTAATGTGCCTTGAGTGAGAATGAGTCACTCTGGTCCGCTCATCATCAAGTCAACATCGTGCATGCTAATCTTGATTGGTGTTTGTACTTTTGTCAAGTTATTACAAGTTTCTCTCACAGTAAGGTTATTTGAATGTTTACAAATGTGGTTTTGTATATCTAAGAGTAAAACATTTAAATATAATAATTTGAACTATTAAAAACAAACAGAAAACATTAACCGCATTCTTTTCACAATCTGTTGATAAAGGAAGACTTCCTCTAGCAAACCAGATGAACATTTTCTATCGATACTAAGTACATCAATGGATACTATCAATGAAAGTGTTGTTGATGTTGTTGTGGACACTGATAAAAATAAAGTGTCAGAAAATGTTTGCAAGGTAGCTGAAACACAAGGCGAGTGGCCAAGTATATCGACAGCTGATATGTGGGAACGGAAAACATAACCATTTTCTTAGTTTGACTGCAGAATCTGTAAATTAGGATGTAAGACTCATTTTGAAGTGACTAGTTTGGGAGATTTAAAAAGAAAGAAAGTATTTCTCTGTCTACTGAATGGTGTTCTTACCGGGTACCTTTTTACTATTCAAATCAATGTTATCAGCTTAAATCATTAAAAAAAAACTTGTGCACAAGAATTCGAGTGCTCATGCAATGAGCCAAAATATCTTAGATGTATCGAAAACAATCCATGGAAGGGGTATGGGATGCTATGATTAAATCTTATTAGAAACCAACTAAGGTTGTTTTTAGATTGGCATATTATCTAGCGAAAATGGCCGACCTTACTCTGACCACTTTGGTTTGCTAGGCCTTCAAACACTAAATGGGGCTGATGTTGGAATCTGCCTCCATTATAGATTCAGTGCAAATGAGATCATAGAAAATGTTTCTAAAGAAATTAAATCAATGATTGTAAAAAGAAATATCGGGAAATATTTCCGTTATTATTGATGAATCTACTACCCTAAGTTCAAAATCTGTACTAATTTTATATTTAAGATGTGAAATCAGTAAAGAACGCTTACCAAACAATTTATTTTTGGATTTGGTTGAGCTTGAAAATCAAAAAGATGAAACAATATTTAACGCTGTTGTCAAATGCCTTGAGAAGCATGGTTTTGACCATGAATATCTGAAGCAAAATCTAGTGTATTTTACAAGTGATGGGGCTAGTGTTATGCTTGGGAAAAAATCTGGTGTGGGACAAAGATATTTATCTTAATATCCTAACATAATTATTTGGCATTGCATGAATCACAGGTTGGAGCTAGCATTTACAGATGCTGTAGACGAAGTAGCTGATGTAAATCATTTTCAATCATTAGTTAATAAACTGTACACTTTGTACAACACATCGCCCAACAACCATCAACTTACAGAATGTGCAATTGAGTTAGACAAATAAAGAGGCTGAATACTCTACTAGGTGGGTAGCAAGCTCATTCAGAACAGTTTCCGCTGTGTGGTTCGGCTTTGATGTGTTAGCGAGCCACCTCTTAAGACATGTCGAGAACATCTTCAGTAATAAATACCTACAAAGGCCTATTAAAAAGATTTACTTTTCTTCAGTTCTTTTTAGACTTAGGATTGATGTATGATATACTAGCAGAATTATCTCAGCTTTCTGAAAGTTTGCAAAGCAGAAACACTTCAATTGTTTTAACAGACAAACTTAGACATTACATAAGACTTATAGAATAATTAAAATAAAAACCTGGTACTAGAGTCTGTTGTCTGTTGTTTTCAACAACTTCATCTTCATCAGAAGAAGAGTATCAAATGCTTTTGGAAGACTTATAATACCCGAATCTGATTACTGGCCAACAAAGATTCCAGTCAGGTATGGCAAAACAGAAGTAGAACGACTTTGTAAATAATTTCAAATAAGTTCAAGTAAATCATTAAATGGGCTTAGAGACTACCTGGACAGCAGTAGACGTTTGCCTGATGCCCATAAAGAGCTGGTGAACTGATCAAAAATAATATCTTGCAGTTCAGCTGAATATGAGAGAGGCTTTAGTCTCATGAATATAATAATTACTCCAACCAGAACCAATTTTTTTAGTTCACCACGTTCCATCTTTATTATTCATCAAACTTAACGGCCTTAGTCTCAATACCTGGGAACCCGAGCCTTATGTGACAACCTGGTTGAGATTGCACAGATCAGCAGACAACACAAGAACTAGAGTAGCGAAGAACCCAAAACCAGCCCACGAAGAAAATATTTTTTCTAATTAGTTGTAAATTGTAATACTGCAAGTTACAGTAAGATTACTTATTCTTGGAAAGAAGACATATTTCAAATTTAGAAATATTTTGTTTGTTTAAAACCTTTTCTTTAATTCAGTAGTAAAATTTTTCTATGTAGGTAGGGTAAGTTTTCTTTTACATTAAGGCCTATTATTTTACTTAATAAAATAAATATAAATTATTTTTTTAGTAATAATAGTTTTTGGCCATTCCATAAAAGCCTATTTAGAAGCTACTAAAGAAATAATAATTTAATTATAAAAGTTTTTTCTACATAAAAATGATATTTTTTATAAGTTTTTTTTATGGTTGTACCAGAATGACTTAATAAATAAGCACTCTTTCTGTGTTTAAAAGTCATATTAAACATAAGGGCATTTTTATATTAATAAAACTAGCTGTTACATTCAATATGTTTGTATTTTTAAATTTCGCAACTCGCCCCACCTGCTGAGTTTCACAACGCTCTGTTCTCCCTTTCATCTTTACCTTGACCTTGAGAGCAAAAGAATCCCTCCCACACTGCTAAACTTTCCACTACACCCCTGATTAAAACCTCTAATTTATTAGAAGAAGAAAAGGTAATAAAGTGTTAGAAACTACCTTGCATTGTAAAGACACTTTACTTAGATAGTAGCTACACAATATTTAATCCTTTTAGTTATTATTATTAGCACCGCGTCTTACTACCCGTTCGGGTTATATGCACTTACGCTAATGTGTAATGGTAGGGTGATTGTGAGATGAATTGATTGTGAGATGAAATGAAGGACCTACAGTTTAACGTGGAAACCGAACCACGGTGGAGGCCTGGCATTCCCCACATTCACAAGATGTATTGTCAGAGGTGAAGTAAGGGTTTGGAAATCAGAAAAATCTGTGCCAGGACCGAGGATTGAACCCCAGCCGCCAGCACAGAAGTCTGACACCTTACCCCTAGACCACCAGGTCACCTATATCCTTTTAGTTGAATATTACATTGGTTGATAATTACAAATATTATTTGTCACATAAGCACAACAAACTATACTAATCTAGTAATATATTTGAAAGCCTATAACATGATTATAATTCTATCAATATTGTCAATAGATACGCTAACCACTTACAATATAAATAGTTGTCTATGACTAAAAACTAAATACAAGTAAACAAGCCATCCCCGCTAGTCAAAAATACATGACCTGTGTTCTATCAATGCTAATATTACCATTTTCTTAAGTGAAAAGGTTTCCCTAATTAAACATGTTTCAAACAATATTTCATATGATTTAATAATTTTATCAACTTTTAACCAAAAACACATTTTAGTGTACTAAGATATATCTACAAAAGGCTCCCCTAAAAAATGTATTAAACTAGTATAATATGTGTATAGGTAGTAACACAAATCTGACCAATTGACAATAGAGATACGAAAGTGATTTTAAAATATTATATGTCAATATAAACCTACAGCACTTAGCTCACAGTTCAACTATAGATTCTAAATTAACAGCCATTCACTCACTTTGGTGGTCGCATGGTCCAAGGCATCACACTTGCCGTAGATTAGACTGCCGATGACAGGGAGATCAAGGTCCAAATCTCAATAAGATGTACTGAGGGTGGTTTTCCACTCTCCCTCCATGCAAATCCAGGTACACTTTCTCTAACTAAAACCTTCCTCATCTCTAAAACCATTAATGTAATTTGTACATAAGTGTATAACCCAACATATATTAGGACTCTATGCTTAAAAAAACATCCATTCAGTAAACAATCTATATTAGCTTGTGGAAGATAAATACTCATAAATATCCCAGTATGGATCTTAAATACAACAAAAGTTATGCTTTACCATATTCACCCTCCCTCCCCCTATTAGAACTGCTGAGGGTGGTGTCCTCTTTGTACACTTGTGGTGTTTCACCCTTAAACTGATTAACAACGTATATCATTTCACTCGTTTGAATAGAAACTGTCTGGTTTGTGTTCGTCAGCATAGAAGCAAGTTTACCCAAGCTGGTTCAGTCCATTAAAAAAGAAAACTCTTCATGTTATGATGACCCTCTGGGTTTATAATATCTTCATGAACTAAAGCAATGGTACAGCCTTTTGGCATAAGAATATCTATGTCGTTTGACAAGTCTGTAAAAACTATTTTCTCAAGATCAAATTAGTATATATTATGTATTATCATATCTATACTCCCCAAATAATAGGCATAAATTCAACACATCACAATTTTAGAGGGAAGCTGATTATGCTTTACACCCTGTTTGTATTATCATATCATTGAACTCACTTCGGGTTTTTTCTAGTGAATTATTATTTTGGCATTCCATAAGTGTCCTCGTTGATCTTGCTCAAAACACTCTTGTGTGCATGCATAAATTAAATAAATAACTCTTATATCTGTGTATGCTCTGCTATTGAGCAATGAACAACAATTGGTTGACAAAGGTTAATGTTTTAACCTTGTATAAATAATATCTTAATAGTAGTTATAAATAATATGGCAGTCGTATTAACAAGAAACTGTATTCCAGTGATTTTTACAAAAGAATTTCATCATTCATCAACATTAATAAACAGGTGACCATACACCAAAAATATATTCTAACAGTTGCCACAAAGAAACCACTTGCTCGCCGAGTCTAGATTATTATGTTTTCTGGCCAGACCAAGCCTTTCATCACAAACCTCTCCCACCAAAGCTATATTCTGCTGAGGAAATCCCTCCACGTCCAGACTCTGTACTCTCGCATAGGTTTAAAGTAAACCTTTGGGAAAACGTCATGAAAGAGTGAAGTCAACTCAGCACACAACCCATTGAAGAATCAATTTCATTATATTTTGAATGTGTTTGTATGTCAATCTTATGACCATATAACTTTTGTTTTCATGTTTTTGACTAATAAAAAATCTAGAAAAATTTAATTGCTGACACATATTATCTTGGGTGTTAATTACTTTTAATTTTGTTGGACATTTTAATGAAATTTTGGCACAATTGTCATAGGAATGCTGAGTGCCACTGCATCTCTTGGATTAGTTCTTTTATGGGATGTTGATGGTGGGTTAACACCAATTGACAAGTACTTATATTCAGCTGAAGATTATATAAAGGTTTGACTTCTTAACTCTTTATTTTGAACGGTGTTAAAAATTTTAGTTTCTAAATATCTATTGTACACCGGCTTTATAAACCTTTCTCTATACAAATGTGGATAGACCAAATACAATAAAGTTTTAGTAGGAATAACCTTTAAGAAAATACACACTTTTTTGAGGTCAACAATGAAAACAACAAATATACTATATTATCAGTGTTATTTTATAGTTATATATAATATATATCACAAGTAACAACTGCAGATCATATGACTTGACAAACGAACAGGTGAAAGTAGATTTAGTAGATTTTCTAGTTGTCAGACAACGTTCTTCCTATCAATATTGGCCTATATATGTAAAGAAAGTATGGTACTAAATATACCAATAAAGTAATTTTGAAGAAATTTTTATCAATTTTGATAACATTTTATGTCTCTTAATTTCCATAGCATAAATCCTAGGTCAAATATAGGTATATAACATCCACATTTTTTCTCTGGCGTGCTAGTGCAAAATTAGTTTTTATATTTTTTTTAATACCTAGTTTTTTTTTGTTTTTGTTTTCATACAGCTATGAGCGTGTGGACGAAATATCAGGTTAATAGTCTGGCTTACCAGTGATGGGGAGGTCTGAGCTCTAATTTAAGCTGGGTGTATTGAGGATGTTATTTTTATAAAATGATTTCCTACCCTGCACACAAGGGCGGATATATTTCCTCTCAATTAAAATACATACATCCCAGTTCACTAGATTTTTTAAAATTATTCTTTGGAAAACACATTTTCCAACTTAAACATGAAAGCTTTAAAACACATTAGAAATCGCATATATTTAGTCCTTTTATACATCATTAAGACTCAGAAAAACAAAAAATTGTAATAGTGGGTAGGTGCACTTTAATGTACACATTTTTCATTTTTACTTATTTTCATTCTATACTCTTATCTCCTATAGTAAGTATTTCACAACACAATCTATTTTTAGTTAATTTTGAAATATTTTGTTTCAGTCTGGGGCACTTCTGGCCTGTGGCATTGTAAACTGTGGTGTGCGCAATGAGTGTGATCCTGCTCTCGCTCTGCTCTCAGACTATGTTTTGCATAGTAGTAATGTTATGCGTATTGGTGCAATAGTTGGTATGATTTTGTTTTAACCCATAAAGTTTTTTACTCTGTTTTGTGTTATTTATAAAATTCAAACTTGTTTTGTTTTACAAACAGATGTATCAATTTTATCAATAAAATTTATATATTTTGTATATTTCAGGCTTGGGATTGGCTTATGCAGGTTCTAACAGAGAAGCTGTATTAAGCCTATTAACACCAGTCTTTAGTGATCCTAAGTCAAGTATGGAGGTTATTGGAATGACTGGTCTAGCTTGTGGTATGATAGCAGTTGGCTCCTGCAATTCGGATGTCACAGCAATTATTGTACAGACACTGATGGAGAAATCTGAAACCGATTTGGCTGAAACATATGCCAGATTTCTTCCTTTGGGTTTGGGTCTGTGTTATCTTGGTAAGAGCATATTATTAATTTAATTTATTTTATTTTAATAATGTTAAACAACATTTTTTAGAGATCTTTGAGTGAACAAACACAATATGGCTTTAAGAAAGGGTTGCATACCTGTAGAAGCAAACTAAGTAAAATTTGAATTGCCTCTCCTTTGATCAATGCTAGTGCATGCTCAGTGTGAGTTTTACGTCAGTTGTGTGTTCAGAATTGCTCTAACTGGTTGTAATTATTCATATAATTAAAGTGTTTATTTTGATATTTTGTTTGCAGTACTATATTAATTTTGATTATAAGTAAATTTTCATTTTCAGCATGTGTGGAGATAACTAGGAAAATGTTGTTAACACATTATTAGTGAAATCCCTCACAAGTATTCATGATTTTCTTATTAAAAGTGACAATGTTCAAACTGGGAAACAAAAAAATTGACCATGGCTTATAGTTTATTTTAACTTAAAATGTAGATTTTTTATTGTATAATAAATCAAATGATTTGATCCTTTTTAAGCTACTAAATTTATGAAGACTTGGAATTTCTTCCTAATAAACTAAAAATAATCTTAGAATTTCTCCCCAATAAAATAAAAAATAAGCTTTGAAAATTTTTTAAACCCACCCCTATTTCCAAAGTGTAGTAGTCTGTATTACTTCTTAAAAGTGGGATCAGCTTTAACTTTCATAAAGATTATTGTTAGAGACGACAACAGAGAACTGATTATGGATAGGCAAAAATTATTATTACTCATAGATCTCAATCCCTAGTAAATATCGATGTAGCTCATGCACCCTTAATGATTACACTAGATGTACCTATCACTAGTCAAAATAATGCAACCCCCAAAACATATATTGATTATGCACGTGGTGATTACCTCAATCTTTACAATGACCTAGCTACTGTTGTTTGGTCTTGTGTTTGCTTAACTACTGTTGGTAACTTATCCACAGATAATTTTACCAAATTAGTCCAAAGGAAAATCAAAATACATATTCCTCAAATTACCATTCAAAACTACTCCAAATATCTAAATTGGTTTTCTTCTTCGCTTAGATACTATATTAGTAAATATTTATTTATTTATTTAACAAATTTACACAAACAAATGATATTAAATTCTATTAACATTTTTCACACATTTGTAAATTAGTTAAAACAACTTTGATTATAGATACAGACATTTGAATGAACTCAATAGAAAATAGTATCAAAAACAAACCCAAGGATTTTTGGAAATTTGCTAAAAATAATCGTGTGGATAAAGTATCCCCGTCAAACCTAGAAATTAATGGCAAGATTATTATGGATCCTTTATTAATTGCAAATGAGTTTGGAACTTAACTTTCATTCCGTGTATAATTCAGCCTTACTTGTCTTACCCTGCCCTGTTATAGAAACTAGCGTGTCCTTGTATTCATGCCACATTACACTTTTGGATGTTGCTAATGCTATAGAAAAAGTTGAGTTCTTTTAGATGTGTTGGGATGGATGGAATTCCAAGCTTTATTGTTAAGGCTGTGCCAATATTTTCAGTGCATTGTTGGCTGATATCTTTAACATTAGCCTGTCAAATGAAACCCTTTCCCTTAAATTGAAACAATCTGTTGTCATGCCTATTTATAAAATGGGGCAAAACAACTGTTTGTATTAATAGACCTATTTCTCTCATAATTACTTTCTCTAAAGTATTCGAGAAAATAATACATAAGCATACATTCCACCACCTAAAGAATATTATTATTATTATTAGCACCGCGTCTTACTACCCGTTCGGGTTATACGCAACCTAAAGAATAAACTCTCAGAAAATCAACATGGCTTTATAAAAAAATAAATAGATATACTGTCACAAATTTAGTAAAATTTCTAGGACATGTTTCCTTTAAAGTTAAAGTCTAACCAAGGCCAGGCTGATGCTATTTATTTTGACCAAAGTAAGGCATTTGACTTATGTCATTATGTATTATTCTCGAGACTTTTTAATTTTGGCCTATCTCACTTGTATCTTAATTGGTTTAGCAGTTATTTTCATGAAAGATCATTTACTATTAAAATAGATTCACTGTTGCTTGGAATTTCATTACCTTAACTGACTCTCAGGTTGAAAAATATTCAAAGAAAATTTGTCGCTGCGTGTTTTGATAAATAATTTACTATTCTGATTTATTATAAGGAAAACCTCTGTTTGCTCTTTGAGGTAATTGTATTATATTTAGAAGAAAGTATAGGAAAGGTGGATAGGACCATATAAAAGGGGACGAACAAAATATGGCTTTTACAATAAAAAGAAGAACACAGATCACACTTTACATTGCTGCCATTGGACAAAAAGGTAATGGAGTGTGAAACGCTCAACACAATTTCCTAAAAAAGGAAACCAAAAGGAGAAGTTGTGTTGCATGTTTCACACTCCTCCCTGATGACTTCCGATAGAATGAAATCTAGGTCGGGGGATTGGGCGGTGATGATCGATTTTCTTTAAGAGTCAACCATTAACTTTTTGTCCAATAGCAACAATATAAATTGTGAACTGTGTTCTTCTTTTAATTGTAAAAGCTATATTGCGTTCGTCTCCTTTTATAAGTTTCTATCGGATTATGACAGAATAGGAAACCTTTTAGGGCTCCGAACTCTCGTCTTGCGTGTACTTTATGGCAATGCTCCCTTTTTTTAATATGGTCAATAACAACATTTCTTGTAAATTTGACCTTGATCATGTAGGTATTCATGTTCCTTCTCGGGCCTCTTGTAATCCAAAATTATTTCTTCTCACTAACTCGTACAAGGTTAGCCTCCATAGCCTCCATAGCGCTCATTCCAGATTTGTAGAATTCAACTTTTATCATAAAAGAAAAGCCAAACTCAGAGTCATTTAAGGAAATCCCTTATTACTAATTTACCCTATAGAGATTTTGCTTTAAATATTTAAATTTACATAATTCTACTTTATTGGTTGCATATTGTTACTGCTTTTTTAATACTTATGCTTTTACTACTTTCAATTTATTTTTTATTATTATTATCATTATTAACATTATTATTATTTATCTTTTTGTAACTATGCATCAGTATGTATCATTATTTAACTATTATTGTTTAATTTATCTTATTTTTTATTATACCTTCTTGTAAGGTACATATGTACTTTTCAGTGCCGGCCTGTCATAAGTCTTACAACTGTTGGCCATCACTATAGTAAAGGAAATTGAAATTGAAAAGGAACTTATGTGAATTGAAACTAACCATTCAATGATAGTAAAATAAATTGTTATAATTTTTAAATGTATTTTTATTAAACTGCATTTAATAATAATTCATAGAAAACTTATTTATATAAAGACTCAATATTTTAACGAAAAACATTAAACAAAAAATCAAATCATGAAAATGGTGATTTGGTTTTCTTAAATTGTTTTATTTCACCGTGTTTGATTGAACAAAGTATTATACTTTCCTATTAATTTTCATTCTTTCACTTGATTTAGGTTTCAAAGAGTGTGCACAAAATTAAAAATCACAAGGACTTAAAATTTTGCTTAGGGATACAAACAAGTATCCCATATTCATTATAGCCTAAGTGGTAACCCATCCTGTATTGCCAGAAAATCTATATGCATAATTATATCCATCATTTAAATTCTATTATTATATCACTATAACTAAGTACCAGTATTTATATTATCTGCCTTATACAAACAAATATAATAATACAGTGTTTGTAATACAGGTAGCATGATTAAAACACAATAGGGTCAAAAGTAAATAATCCAACATCACATGGCCTAGTTACACAAAACAAAGCACAAGTAAAATAGCCATGCAACTTAGCGTCATTCTATTAGGAAAATGGTAATATTTGTGTTTGCTAAGTGGCTGGGTATGATAACTTTGGACTCGAAGTCTAGCATCTCCCGGTTACACTCATTATCATTGCTGAAAGAACTGCTGGTTTTATTGAAAAAGAGCTTTATCTTCTCTATCTTTCAGTTAACTGTTTCCAAATCTCTTCATTCTCAGTTAACTATTGTAAAATAACTTCGTTCTCAGCAATGTCTAGAAGTTGTTTGCTGGGGTAAGAAGAAGAAGCTACTGGCAACCTTGACTAACAAGTGTTGTGAAACTTGTCTTGTATGAGTGGGGAGATTGGCCACACAAAAACCAGAAAATGGCAAGTTTGTTTCCCAATAGTAACCATGCAAGTCTCACAGCGGTGCTATCTAGTGTAACGATTGTAACACTGTTCTGTGTCGTGGTCATAGTAACCCTGGTAGCCCATTTTAAAACATTATTATTTTGTATATAACTGTGGTCCTATACTACTATACTAATGGTATCAACACATTTTTTAACGCTTTTTAAAATCTATCAGTACTTAATATAATTCAGGTAAGAATAAGAATATACTATATTTATTTGTTACATTTCTATAATTTGCACTTGTCCTACTAAACAACCACGAACAAGGGAAATGTTAAGTTTATTCAATAGCATTGTATAAATTGTATTAATAACATAATGTAGTACACATTGGTCATTCTATTTTAATGTGTTACCCGGCTCGGTGGCGTAGTTGGCTAACGCGCTTGTCGTGTTGAGCTCGATTGCTGAGGACAGGGAGATTGAGGTCCGAATCTCAGTCGGGTGAACTAGGGGTGGTTTTCCTAAATGGTTTTCCACTCTCCCTCCACGCAAATGCGGGTTCACTTCCTCTAATTCAACCTTCCCGATTCCTATTCCATTAGCATAATTAGTACTTAAAGCGTATAACCTAAATGGGTTGTAAGACGCGGTGCTAAATATTATTATTATTATTATTATTATTATTTAATGTGTTGTACAGATTAATTTTTCACTTTGGTTTTCTCATCCCTTCTTAATGAATGTTCTCCAAGCCATCTTCCCCATTCCTATCCAAAAGGTAAAGCAATTAATAAACTGGATTTTAAATCCACCAAATGAAATATTATAAAAGCTTAATATGTGGAGTGACCATATTTTAAGGGCCCTTACCTTAATTACATCATATTGGTTTTCAAGCTCTTGTGTATTAACAAATCGTGCCAGAGCTAGGTTAGCGGCAAATCAAGTGAACTCTCAAGACAAAATATAATTGCAAATTAATATCAATTTTATTGTTCAATGAAGCCTAACTAAGATGAATAGATTAATTTGTTTAAAGTATTTTACCTATATTATAATTTGTAGGTCGACAAGATGCTGTGGAAGCAATAATTGCAGCTCTTGAAGTAATTCCTGAGCCATTCAAGTCAATGTCTACCACTCTGATTGATGTATGTGCATATGCTGGAACTGGTGATGTCTTAAAAATACAACAACTTCTGCATATTTGCAGTGAACACTATGAGGTTTCTGAAAAGGTTGGTTTCGGTACTTTTTCTTATGCACCACAAACTAAACTTGAAATTCATATTTTCTCACCCGTCTCGGTGGCATAGTTAGCTAACACACTAGTTTTGTGCTGAGCTAGACTGCCGAAATGGTTTTCCACTCTCCCTCACAAATGTGGTTTCATTTCCTCTATAATCAACCCTCTCAATTCCCAACACATAAACTTAATTAGTACTTAAGTGTACAACCCGAATAGGTAGTAAGACACGGTGCTAAGTATTGTTATCATTATTATCATTATTATTTCCTCTTTTTAGCTCTCAATTTTTTTCTTCTTTGGTGTATAACTGATTGCATTACATTAATAAATAATTTTGCTAAGAATATTCAATTTTTTATCAACTAAACTTTTTCTTTTTTTGATAGCTAAAATTAAGTAATTTTAAAAAAAATATAAGATTTTGTTAAGAAACGTAATAATAAATATTCAATTAGCAAATTTAATGAAATAAACATGATATGATTTAAAAGAAATATGTGAATAGGTATACAATATAAATCAAATAGTAACATTAGTGAAATATGATATGAGTAAAAAGATATTGGTATACAATAGGTAAAAATAATCATAACATTCAAAAATATATAACAAGTCAGTCATATATGATATTTAGGCATGTAAAAAAATAGTGAGTATAAATTTGCTATTCGTGATTTAATGTATAACATAAAAACCAATTATAAGAGTAATTTAGGCACAATAGTAAAGAAAATGAGAAGGGTAAGCTGGCAAATACGAGCGAGGTTTTGAGTAGGTTGAACAACCACTCCAGGAATATTGTGAATGTTCATGAAGGATCCGAATTGGGCAAAGGTGTTGAAATCCATACTGCTGAACCACTAGTCCCAGATCCAAGTGTAAGTGAAGTCAAAGAAGCTATTAGGCTATTATTAAAGAATCATAAATCTCAAGATATGGATTCAATTACAGCAAAGTTGACTGGTTGACTACCATCCGAGAATTTAAAATGGTGGGCAAAAAACGCGAAAGGACTTTGGTAAATAAAAAAAATCTGGAAAATGTTGCTTTAATCAAAATAAGAAATATAATTATCATTAAATCAGTAAATTACAGTGTGATTCAAATTATTTTTTTATAGCTGTGTTATATTTTATAATCTTATAATTCCTAGTAGACTAATTTAATAAAAATAAAAAACATGTTTATTCAATTTTAAAACTTATAATTCATAAAAAAAATTAAGAAAAAAACGGGAAAAGTGCAACATACTTTTGTGTTGGGAATTTTAGGAAAGTATTAAGGGAAATTGGAGAAAAGTCGGAAATTTCCTTGGTCAAGTTGAGTAGACACCATAAGTTAATTAAAGGGCTGTGATGAAATGCTAGTAATAGAAATTCATAAATTGCTATGTTACATATGGAACAATGATGTATTACCACAAGAATGGAAGGAAATTATTGTAATACCCATTTTCAAAAAGGGGGATGGAAACGAGTCTAATGAGCTGACTATAAAGGTATCGCACTACTACCAACATCCTATAAAATTTGATCTAACATAATTTTACTGAGATTGACGCCATATAAAGAGGAAATAATTTGGGATCATCATTGTGGATTTCTACGATTAAATAGATCAACAATGGATAAGATTTTTTTTGCCACTTGGCAAATATTAGAATAAAAATTGGAATACAGCATGATAGTTTGTCAATTATTATTATTATTATTATTATTAGCACCGCGTCTTACTACCCGTTCGGTTATACGCACTTACGCTAATGTGTAATGGTAGGGTGATTGTGAAATGAAATGAAGGACCTACAGTTTAACGTGGAATCCGAACCACGGTGGAGGCCTGGCATTCCCCACATTCACAAGATTTCTTGTCAGAGGTGAAGGAAGGGTTTGGTAATCAGATAAATCTGTGCCGGGACCGAGGATTGAACCCCAGCCGCCAGCACAGAAGTCTGACACCTTACCCCTAGACCGCCAGGTCACCAGTTTGTCAATTATAAATAGATTTTAAAAAGGCCTATGATTCAGGTAAAAGAAATAAATTAGATGACATTTTATTTAAGCTTGGGATACCCAAAAAACTTGTCAAGCTAATAATTGAGCTATGTTTGACTGATATGCATGGCAGGGTATGTGTTGGATGTCATTTATCAGATACTTTCGAAATGCATAATGGGTTGAAACAAGGAGGTGCACTTTCCCAATTATTTTTTAATCTAACCCTAGAACATATTAAAACTAAAGACTTAGATAGTGATTGATAATAAAGATGAATGAGAAAGAATAGGCTAAAAAGTTAAATTAAAGCAAAGTGATAATTAATACGTTAAACCATTTTACAATGAGAATCAAAGCATTAAATAAAAACACATACAATAATATGAGTCAAAGGGGGTAAGCTAATAGAGTGAATTACATATATATGGTTGGCAATATTTAAAAGTAAAACTGCAAGTCAAAAATATAACAAAACAATGGGTGTAACAAGGTAATAACAATTATAATGAAAGTTGGATTAATTAAAAATAAATAAACTAAATATAAACAATTGATACAGTTTTAAAAAAGAGTGAAATATAAAGCAGATAAGAGCTTAAGCAAAATAATCACATGAGATATAACGTGATTGAAAAACGTAGTTAAGAGATGGTCATATAATATTAATTGATATAAGTAGAACAAAGTAGCAGAATAATAAATTAAAAGGTTAAATTTACATCATTAACATAGTGAGATTAAGTAGTTGAAAAAGGTAAAATTGGGTGATATGATATACTGAGAGTTACATTTATTTAAATTAAGGTGACTGATTATATAAAACATTAATGAATAAGTTAAAAGGGGGATTAAATAGTTCAAACCAGTTAAAAACAAAAGTGGAAGAGTTAAAATAAACTAATATAATGGAGGTTAAATTGATTAGAGACCTTTTAATTTACAAGAGATTATAAAGAATTCGTATAAACAGGTATCTAAGTCTTGTCTAGAAGGATTTTACATCCTTTACTCCTTTAGCAGTGTGTTTTTGTTGATGTTGGTTACAGGAACTCTAATTTTCCGACATGTTTCGGTGCTAATATAGGCGCACCATAATCATGGAGCTGAAATTAAAATTAAAGGACTTGCTATAAAGTAATGAAAAAAATAGAACCTTAAGACTGAGAAAGGGAAAACCAAGAAACTATAACAAGTAAAGTGACATAATTTGAAACAAACAGACTTACTTTGGTAGGTGTTGAGACACGATGTGTAACGAACTAGGATGTAGACTGACAGGTGTGGAGGGAGGCAGAGATATATAAAGTAAAAGCATTGTAGCCAACCTAATTGGAGATGCAGTTGAATAAATGAGTGTAAAAATGTTGGTTGAAGACAGAGAGAGAAAAGTCCGTACATGTATAAACAGATAATGGAGAAACAATGGATGGGATTAAGGAGGAGAAATTGGTTCAAATCTTCTCGGCACCGGCTCGGACGGGTCATTTAACTACGATGGAGGGTAGAGCTGTAAAAAAATGGATTAAAGAAATTTAGTGTGCTTAGGTAAACGTTTAATAGTGTTAATTAAAATTTGATTGGACGATTGAAGTTGTTCATTAAGAATGAGTTTTTTCTGAAGAATAGCTTCATGAATAAAAAAAATTCTCTGCAGTGTTTAACTTGGTTCCTTTGTGAGCGAAATATAGGGGTTTGAGACATTGTTCGATAGGTCTTGGCTGGTGGTTTGAATATTTGAGGTGTTCGGCAAATTTTGATTTGGTTCTATTATATTTGAAATCCGAAATGTGTTCTTTGTAACGTATTCTGAAGTTTTCACCAGTTTGACCAATGTAAATGCTGTTGCATTCACAATTAAGTTGATAAATGCCATTCTTCTTATAAATATCACATGTGTTTAAGTTGCTGTTAGTGAGATTCTTCTTAATATTATTATTGGTTATGAAAGCAATATTGGGATTGTGTTTTTTAATGATGTTGCTCATGTGATATATTTCAGGACCAATGTAGTTGAATTTGAGCCATTTCCTCCGTTCAGTGGTGTTTTTGTTATCATTTTTAAGGGTAGTGGAGAAATTATCCGACTGAAGTTTCTTTTTTTGGTTTTGTAAAATCTTATAGATGGTAGAATGGGAATATCCATTGTTTGTTGCGATTTGTTTGATGATGTTAAGTTCAATTTTATAGTTAATTTTGTTGGGAGGGATGTGAAGTAAACGATAGATTAAACTGTTGAAAGCAGCAAGTTTATGGGAGATAGGATGGTTTGAATTGTGAGGTATTATTGCATCAGTGTGAGTAGGTTTTCTGAAAATTCTGTACACAAGTTTGTTGTGACAACTTTTAGTGATGTTGAGGTCTAAATAGTTAATGCTGCTATTGTTCTCTTTTTCAATAGTAAAGGAAAGTTTCGGGTGGATGTTATTGATTAAGTTGGTAATGGAAGGGATGTCGTATTCATTATCGAAAACGATAAGAATGTCGTCCACATATCTGCAGAAGAATTGTATGTTGAGTAAATTATTTAAGCTGTTTAAGATGATAGGGTCGTATTTCTGTAAAAATATTTCTGACATTATGCAAGAAATAGGGGAGCCCATTGCTAGTCCATCTTTTTGCAAGTAGTATTTGTTGTCAAATTGGAAATAATTTTTTTCAGTCACTATTTGTACGAGCTTAGAAATTTGGTCTACATACTGTTTATTGAAGTTTTTTGCTATTAGGGTTTCATTAATTATATTAATGGTGTAGAGATTGGATATGTCCAGGGACATAAATTTAGAATTTTGGTTGAAGGGGATAGATTTAAGCTTTTCAGTAAGATGGATGGAGCTTTTGATATTAAATTGATTGGGAAGTTCTAGATTTACAGATAGTATTTTGGATAACTTTTTAGCGAGCTTGTATGCAGGTGCATTTTGGTAATTATTATTATTATTAGCACCGCGTCTTACTACCCGTTCGGGTTATACGCACTTACGCTAATGTGTAATGGTAGGGTGATTGTGAGATGAAATGAAGGACCTACAGTTTAACGTGGAATCCGAACCACGGTGGAGGCCTGGCATTCCCCACATTCACAAGATGCCTTGTCAGAGGTGAAGGAAGGGTTTGGAAATCAGATAAATCTGTGCCGGGACCGAGGATTGAACCCCGGCCGCCAGCACAGAAGTCTGACACCTTACCCCTAGACCACCAGGTCACCATTTTGGTAATTAACAAGTGGTCTGATAGGGATGTTGGGTTTATGGATTTTTGGTAATGAAGTGAAGGTCGGGGCATTAGGATTCATATTAATGAGTTTAAAGGAATCGTGTGGTTGAATTATTAGAGGGGATTTCTTCAGGATATTTTTTAGATTCCTCTGATATTTATTTGTAGGGTCATCTTTAATTTTAATGAAATTGTTCGTATGAATAAAGTTCAGGGTTTTGGAAATATAATCATCCTTGTTCATGATGACTATGGTGTTGCCCTTATCAGCCTTAACATTGATTATTTCATTTGAGTCAAGTTTTTGTTTAAGGGTTGAAATGGAGTGATTTAAAGGTTTAATAGCTTGCTTATGGTTGGTAATGATCTTATGTAACTGGTTAGCGACCATGTTCTTAATGAGATTTTTGTCTTCCGAAGGTAAAGAATTGATTGCATCTTCACTGTCAATAATCAGTGATTGGAGTTTTTGTTTAATAGAAGGCTTTTCAAGATTAAATTTGTATCCCTTATGAAGAGTTTCCTTATCTTAGTTATTTAGTTCTTATTTTGAAATGTTAAGAAATCTGGGGTAAAACTGGAATTCAGCGTTAAGTTCTGTTTTGTTATCATATGTGATTGGGAATAGCGTGTTATGTTTTTTGTTTAAGGTTTGATATTTGGTCGATATGATGGATTCGATTTTGCTGTTGATGATTTCAAGTGAACAGTCGAGAATTATAGGATGAAGTGTTTTAGACATTTCAAGGTGGGTTTGGTAAGCCTGCTTGTTGTAAAACTGTAATTTCTTGTGTAGAAAGGAGATCTCACATTTAATTCTATTAACCTGGATATTCCTTTGTAATTTCTTTGTTCTTAGATGATTACTTTTGAATTTAAAGGAAGCATAATTGGGAATAATCTGATTTTTTATGCATTGGTGGTCAAACCATAAGTTTGCAATTATCTTCTTCAATTTTAATTTCAGGTTGAAATATTTGAAAGATATTTTTGCCTGGGGGGCATTGTACAACATTTTAGAAAACATTCTAAGAGAATCTTCCATTAGGAGTGTATAATATATTAAAACTAAAGACTTAGATAGTGATTGATAATAAAGATGAATATATGATAAAATAATTGTCAATTCTCAGTATATCATATCACCCAATTTTACCTTTTTCAACTACTTAATCTCACTCTATGTTAATGATGTAAATTTAACCTTTTAATTTATTATTCTGCTACTTTGTTCTACTTATATCAATTAATATTATATGACCATCTCTTAATTACGTTTTTCAATCACGTTATATCTCATGTAATTATTTTGCTTAAGCTCTTATCTGCTTTATATTTCACTCTTTTTTAAAACTGTATCAATTGTTTATATTTAGTTTATTTATTTTTAATTAATCCAACTTTCATTATAATTGTTATTACCTTGTTACACCCATTGTTTTGTTATATTTTTGACTTGCAGTTTTACTTTTAAATATTGCCAACCATATATATGTAATTCACTCTATTAGCTTACCCCCTTTGACTCATATTATTGTATATGTTTTTATTTAATGCTTTGATTCTCATTGTAAAATGTTTTAATGTATTAATTATCACTTTGCTTTAATTTAACTTTTTAGCCTATTCTTTCTCGTTCATCTTTATTATCAATCACTATCTAAGTCTTTAGTTTTAATATATTATACACTCCTTATAGAAGATTCTTTTAGAATGTTTTCTAAAATGTTGGTTAACCCTAGAATGCTATTGTTGTAATACAAAATAGTAAGGAAAGGTTGACATTAAATGGTACAATGCATCTTAGGATTCGCAGATTATTCAGTAAGAAGCTGGTAAGGAAATAGGTTTAGAAGTGAACGCTGAAAAGACTAAGTATATGATCACACAGAGAACACAGATTGGGAACAATAATTTAGAGATTACAGCGAACAACTTATCATTTGACAGGGCTAATGAGTTTAAATATTTAGCAACCATTTTAACTAACAATAACAAAATAAGACTGGAAATTAGGAAAAGAATACAGTCAGAAAATACAATTTAATACTTGTTCAGTAAGCTGTTGACATACTGCCAGCTTTCAAGGAATTTAAAACTCAAGAATATACAAAACAATAACTCTACTTTATGGGTGTGAAATGTTGTCTATTACCTTAATTGATGAAAACAAATTTAGGGTGTTAGACAGTAAGGTGCTTCAGAAGATATTTGGTCCAAAAAGAGATGAGGCTACTAAGGAGTGGAGGAGGTTATATAATGATAAGTTACCTATCCTGTACTCATCACAAGACATTGTTAAGGTGCTTTTCATTGTCATTTGTCGTGTTCTCTGATGATGACCTTCAATCTAGCTCATTGACTAGGTTTCTGTTATATTATGAGTCGTGTGCTGTTGGGTGTTGTGTCATAGTTTTTATGAGAGAGTATTGGGGTTCCACAAATTTTTGAAGATTGCATACTGGGCTGTGCAGATCCTTTTATACTCTATTCACGGTAGGAATTACTCTCTGAAAGGTCTTTTTTCCTACCATGATCCTACTATATAATAGATTTCTGGTAAGGAAAAAGGCCTTTCAGAAAACAATTCCTACGGTGAATGGACTTTAGTTTCTCCTTTTTCTTGACCACCTCGTGTGTGTTGGGGAAAGGTTTCTGGTGTGTGTTTGTGATGTCGGGGAGAGGGGTGGTGGTGTGGATACTCGTGGGTGCAGATGAGAGAGAGAAAAGGGAGCTTGGAAAAAAGGACTGGTGACAGTGACCCATGGGAGAGAGATGTAAGGGACCTGAATGTTTCTTATGCTCTTGAGGGGAATGAGGAAGGGTGTCAGTGACCTGAACAATTCATAGGTGCTTGAGTAGGATGATGATGGAGGATTTTCGTATTAGTTGGATAATTCACGTCTTTTTTTGTTTTTTTATTTTTTGAAATATATATTTGGGTGACCCACACATAGTCACTTTTTTACCTAGTATTACATTTACATCACTCTTTATCAGTCTTAATATTATTGTTTCTTAAATCTAACATGTTTAATAATATTTGTTACCCTTTATATTTATGTAAACAAAAGAGAAAATACATTATATTTACATGGTTTATGAATTACTCCAGAATTAGTTTTTGTTACTGATAGTTTTGGCTTAGCTTTGTTGCATTGCCATATATTGAGGGGTGCATGGGCGCTAGCTCGTGCCAGTCGTAGTGGCTCAGAGGTCGCATTCGTTCTGGCCTTGGCTTACGAGGCAGTCATATATTGTTGTGTAACAAGGATAATCAAGTCTCGTAGAATATGGTGGGCAGGACATGCAACATGAATGGAAGATTATAGATATAGAACCTTGTTCAGGGTACTAACTGGCAACCCCATTAGGAAGACCTAGACGTAGATGGGAGGCTAACATTAGAATGGATCTTCAAGAGATGGGGTGTAATGAGGGGAACTGGATATAGCTGGCTCAAGATAGGGATAGGTGGCATACTTTTGTAAGTGCGGCAATAAACTTTTGAGTTCAAAATGCCATAGAGCAAGTAAGTAGTAAATAAATTACAAACATCTAAAAAACTTGCAATTTAAAAACATTTTAAAGATAAAATGTTTAATTTAATAGATATCACTGGTCTACAAAAAAAACTTTTTTCTTTCCCAAAAACAAAACTAGGTGAATCTAATAGTATTTCTTTTGCTGAATTCAAATATATTTTTAGAAATTCTTTATCACATAAGGATTTTGAGTGACACCCACTTAAATTTACAATACTATGTTAATTTACACAACATCAAAGAAAGCAGCGCTATACAATTAAATATATATGAAACACGAAGCTTGGGGGATGAATTAATTATTATAGTTACGGAGATCAGTGGAAGAGCATTTGTATGCTTAACCAAGGGTTCCGGGTTCGATTCCGGTGTCTACTTATCAATTTTCAATCTATTCGAATTCATACACAGCAAAGGACTCTTACCTTAAAGGTAGAAGTGTAGGATTTTCTGCCATATTTCGCCTCACAAACATCCCTCTTACAGGTCCAACGATAGTCAGCAAGCATATTTGGATGCCACTTGTACTGATACTGCTTTTCCATGCCAGAAATATCTTAGTAGAATCGTTTACCATGACTGTTTCAAGATTTGCTAGGAATAAATCCAGGTGTGAATCCAAGAAATGTATTCTCAAAGACATGTTATATACCGAGGTTTATAAAATTTGAAGGGATCATCCATTATTTCTTTGTAGTTGTCTACTTTATGTCTCCCTAAAAAGTTCACATAAATACCCTTGAAAGACTCCCATGCAAAATTTTCAGTTTCCTTAAAATGACCATTGAGGCTCTTATCTTTAATCAGTTCTCTTATTTGAGGTCCTACAAGGATTCCTTCTTTGATCTTTGCATCACTGATCCTTAGGAATTTTTTCTCTCTTAAGAATGTAAATTCAGGTCCACTTATATCCATTGATTTAACAAAGTTCTTTATAAGACCAAGCTTTAAATGTAGCGGAGGTAGATACACTTTTTCTTAATCAACAAGAGGTGTATTGACAACATTCTTATTTCCTGGGGTTAGTGGCATTCGCTTTGGCCACTGTCCATGAGTATAATGACTTTTCTGGTCTGCTATCCTATTCATAAAGAAAACACCAGTACTTTGTGAAACTAAATTGAAGTTCAAACAATAGATTAATGACTTATAAGTCACCACATACATTTCATTTGTATTCTTCATACTTGAATTTTTCCAGTAAGAGTTGCATGCTCGCTCGCATAGGTTTCTTTCATATCGGAAGCATTAGCTAGTGACACTGATGGAAACTTATTTCCCCTGTGAAGAAGCACAGCTTTCAAGCTAACTTTAAAGTAATCTATAAATGAAAGCCACTTCTCCATGTTCTACTTGTGACAAAGTGCTTCCATAATGGAACAAACATAATTTCAAACAAGTCCTTCAAGGGAAAAGAAATCGTTAAAGTCACTATGCCTTTCTCTAAAACACATACTTTTGTTTTTCTATAGAGGAGAGTCTAGCCTTTGAACCTGGACCATAACAGTTCAGCTTGCTTTTTAGATAGGTTCAAATCTCGAACAAGATCATTGAGATCACCTTGAGCGAGTAAATATGGTTCAGAAGATAAACAGGAAACTTCAAAAGTTGGATCAAATCTTACATGATCATCACTATTCTCTACAGGATCTTCCTCTTGTTCATCATCAGCTAGTTTGGCATTTTCTGGAGGCTTTGACACAGGCATTTGTTCACTATGAGATACAGGCCTCATGACAGATGGTAAAGTAGGGTATGTCACACTGTGCTTTGATTTAGAACTAATGTCTGAAATGTTTGTAAAACAAAACTAACAATTTGTAGAATGATATTTTGTTTTCATTGGAACAGCAAAATTCATGTGCTGAGAACCCTCTGACCAATCTGTGAGGAGTTTGACGTAAGTGACACAACAAAAAATTGGTCACCAATTCTGCATCCAAAGTAAAGCTGATAGCAGTTCTTAGTGAGTGGATTAAAAACACGTTTGCCATTTTTAAATGTTACCTCACCACAAATGTAGCAAAATGAGTCCGGATGATTGACACAATTTCTGGGCATTATGCCACTTGGTATTATAAACACTATAAAATGTATATTGAGCTACACAAACACCATAAAATGTACAGTTAACTATGTAGATGGTAGTTTATGATAAAGAAACACACAGCATTAGATGTTTACAGAACAAACTCTGGTCCCCAACTTCCCAGGATTGCTGATCTGACTTAGACAATAAGCAAGTGAAAATATGACTCATCATGTCCAAAGTAGGTCAACAACATGGCCTTGAAAAGTTTGGGGTTGTAAAGGGAGGTTTGAAGGGTTTGACATAAAGGGGAAGGGAGGGGGGTCGTTCTGTCAACTTAACTGTTATCGCTAGCCATTCCAGTTGGGAAAGTGTTTCCTTGTGCACTGTATAATCTCAAAGTGGGAATAACTTTAAAACTATACGTGATAGGAAAATTCTGAGACCCGTTTTGGATTCACTGGATTAAATTACATTCAGAGCACTGTTTATTTGCTCTGGGACAAAACATTTGTTTACCATTGTATTCTGAGACTTAAATACCTACTATTTTTATTAGTCTAGTCTATTCATTTTGTCACTAAATGTTCTGTGAAAGAAGCCATTGTAACAAGTAACAAGGGATTTACATATAAAAGCTATCAATTTTCATCAATTCAACCATACAACTCTTTTATAATTCTTACATATTCATATTCTACTTTCAATCATAAAAGTTCTACTTTCACTCAAAATTTTCTAGAATCATCCATTTAAATATTTTCTAGAATCATCCAATTCCATACATAACACAGCCAAGGCTATCTCATTGTTGTTTCTTCCCGGTTCTGCTTCAACTTTTACTTAGGGTTGGGTAAATGCTGATTATCAATCCGATCATTGGCTGATTATGGCACAATCGATAAGCCTATGATCGACATTTGGCTCATCAATTCTTAAAACCAGACTTTTTTTAATGGGCCTGCAATTGTCAGGTACTGGTGACTCATCATTTTTAAGCTCTTAACAGATAGCCTTGACCATTGGTCTGTTGCTAAATGGGGTGGTGGGGTGGCTTACAGTGACTAAGTAAACAGTTACTCATTTCATCTTAAACACGGATATGAGAAAGGAGTGGTTGAGAATACAAAGGTCAGTGAGTGAAAGTGAAGCTGTATTGCAGCGGTTGTGAGTAGGGTAGGATTATCTTTGCAAGACCATTCACAAGGTCAACTAGCAAACAAATGTCTGAACCAAGAGAGAAAGATTCAAGGCAAGTTAAAACTTGTAAAGAATCAAGAGAAGCCATAACTGAGGAAGAGTCAAGGGAAGTTAAAAAAATAAGATTCAGGGGAAGCTAAAACAGAGGAAGATTCAACAAAAGCCCAAACTGGAGAAGATTCAAAGAAAGTTAAAACTAAAGAATTATCGGAGACTTATAAACTAAATAATCGATTCAGAATTTATATTTATTTCATTAGTTAAATTTAGTAATCATTTGATAACTATTAAATTATTTTAACTTTAATATAGTTATTTGAATTCCAATAAATTGAATGACCCAAATAATTTTTCCTTTTTTTATTCTAAAATTATTATTAGCCATGATATAATATGCACAGATTTCAAAATAAAAATACTGTATATAACTATTACAAAGCTAACTATGAGAAAAGTTTAGTCGTTTTGACCTAAAATAACTTTTTTAAATGTGCTAGGACCAATACTAAATTGAATTATATTTAAATTAACTCTAGGTTTCATTTAAATTTGTGTAAGCAAATCTTCTATACCGAACAAAATAAAAATAGCCCACGTGAACTTTTTCTAGTATCATTAATTCATATTATCTTTGCTATATGTGTAATTAAATAGACAAAATGTTTAGTATCAGTGATCGGCCTATTTGGCAAGAAAGGCAAATTAATTGATTGGCCCAACCCTATTTTTGACCCATACGCTATTTTGTTTGTCTTGGCTAAATGAAATGTGTGTTTCATGTTGAGTTTTTTCTTCTTCATTCCCATCACATTAATTTTGATTAATCTTCATAGTTGTCTTTCATAAACCCTGCAAGGAATTTCCGATCCAATTTTGGTTTTTAACAGATTCTTATTACCCATTCTGGAATGCCAGGTCACCACCGTGGTTCGGATTCCACGTTAAACTGTAGGTCCTTCATTTCATCTCTACAATCACCCTACCATTACACATTAGCGTAAGTGCGTATAACCCGAACGGGTAGTAAGACGCGGTGCTAATAATAATAATAATATTACCCATTCAGGTAATATGTATACATAAATTCTATATGCATACATACATTATGCTACTAGAATATTGATTATAAAGATAAAATTTACCTTTAATTACATGGAAGGGAGGGGAAGAAACTGTAAAGGAAAAACACCCTCAGTACACTGGACTGGGATTCAAACCCTGATTCCTCTGTCACTGGTAATCTAGTTTAACGCAAGAAGGATGTGTTAGACCATGGGGTCACCAATTGGGATAAATTCAATGTTTTATTCCTAGAGATGGATCCCTCGAATCCACCGAATCCTGACATTTGTTCGAGATTTGAGGATTCAGTGTTTTACTAGATTCGATCATCAAAGCTTTCACCTTATAAACAAAGCATAATTATTTTGAATTCAAAAATTAGCCTACTTGAAGAACACAACTTAATCTGTGATCATTATTTTGTCAGATAAAAGAGATAAGCATGAATAAAATGTATTTAAAAAAAATTATAATTGTTAGGTGTAGAAAATCTAACGCGCCTAGTATCCTAACCTCCCACCTTTATGGGAAACTTGGACTCGACCGTTGTAGCGCATGCTCACTTATGAAACTTTCATCTCACTAAAAATCTTGTAAATATTTTAATGAAAACATTAAAACTCTTCAAAAACTGAAATTAAGTTCACTATTTCTAATTCATATTTAATGATTAAGCATATGGTTTTAGATTTTTTTTTAAATTTGATTGTATTTTTATCTTTGCTTTCTTATTAAAATAAATTATAATCCTTCAATGATGGTTAAAGTTGATCAAAAGGTAACTAACTAGCCTAATCTGCTTGTATATTTCACGTGTTTTTTTAGAAACTTAACTCATTCTATCAACAATTTTAAAAATAACTAAAACACAATCAAATTTTATTTGATTTAATTTTTAAACCATAATATGAGTTTAGATTGTTTAATTTGGCTGGATTATAACCAGTATTTTACGAGGGGTGGTTGGAGTTGATTAAAATTGAAAACATGCTTGAAATAAATCTTAATTTACAGTTTAGGCCTATTTTGTATAATGTAAGTCTATTTGTAAATTATTAAAATTCCTAACAATTTGCTAGGATTCGGCTCAATATTCGAAAATAAAATGTAAATTTGGATTTGAGATTCGTATTCGAGAAATAGTGGATTTGACTCATCTCTAATTCCTAGCAAAATATTCTGTGAGATTTGTCTCAACTAATAAGATCGTTTCACCTGTCATTACACCATGATACATAATAATCACTGTACAATGTGGATATGTTCATATTACGAAGTAAGCTATATTTGGATTGTAAACATAGTAATGTGACTGGTAGTATGGGATTGATTTTTTTTAGTCCTGAACACAAGTCACGGCATTTTAAGAATATTTGTTAGGGTGAAATTAATGTTTTCCACAGCAATTTTATTTTGGGCTTGTTATCTTAGACACAATCATAAACAGAATATTTTTCATTCTACTAATTTAATTTTGTAAATCATGTATATTGTATATACATGAACTCTTCTTGTTTACAATTTTTCGTGACAGTACAGTTTACTTTTACATGATATGAAAATGTATTACTTCTTCTGGAGGTACAGCCTACGGTATTTTCTTAGGATGAACCTCTTCAGTCTTTGATACAGGAAAAAATCTTTGGAAAATATAACTTTTTTACCCTACAGACGTAACATAAATTTGTTTTTACATTCGCACAAGGACTCTCCCTATCTTACATCATGCAACAATATTTTGTATTGTGTCACTCAAGAAAGGTAGTACCGTAGTTACTTTTTTTTATCCTTTTCATTTTTTTAAATGAATTTTTGGTCTTCCAACAGCCAAATGTCTTCACAGCGATTGTAAGGCTGGCCAATTATATTCTTCTTAAAATAACAAAATGAAATGTTAAGTTCTGATAGGTGTATAACCCAAATGGGTAGTAAAACAGGCTACTAAAATAAAGGTTCAAATAAAGTGATTTCTGGCAAAGCTAATCTATCATTACGTTTTATATAGTTAGTCAATATCACAGAAACCTTTGTTAAAAATTAATTATTTTAGGATATTTTGCCTAACATTCAGCACCAATATATAATTACTTTTTGCTATCATATTTCTTGAATACCCTCAAAGGTACACTGTCTTAAAACCCATTTAGCATGAGCTCCCTGAACAAATATTGGAAGTTTATTCATCATTATTGCAGACAAATAGCTTTGTTTTCAGGAGCGGAAACTTACCACTTGGATTCTCATACTTTGCCATCAAGTAAACGAATGGCTTAGGACTTTCTAGTACGAAGGATTAAAAGCTACCACAGAGGATATATTACATGTTTCATTATATTTTTCTGTTATCTGCTGTAGGACTATAATATTTGTACAGACATAAGCCAGATGGTGAAGAACTTTCTAATATCTCGATTTCTGATAGAATGTGATCCCAAGTTCATTTTTTCTTCAAATGCCTTAACTAAACTCATTTTGTATGTGTCAATATATTCTATCCACGACAATTTTGGTTATATTTTCAGATGAAGACTACATTAGGTCACCTTAAGATTTGATTGTACAGGCAGTCCCCGTTATAAGCGGTCCCGCTTTACGCGATTTTGCATTTAAGTGGTTTAGAAAAAATTAAAAAGGTCCTTGAAAGGTTTTTTATTTGAGCAGAGTTGCGCCAAAGCAGTGATTGTTTGGAGTGCACATTTAGTATCACATGGCGCGCTGTTTGTCATCTCGCTCTCTCCTCAAGGCCAGTGCTCCCATGCACTGTCATTGTCTGGGTTTGTCTATTTTTGCAACTTAGTCACCTCAAGCTAGTGTTCGCTGTCAGTAGCTGTGGGCTGTGTATGTACATACCTAGTCTAGCAAGTGTATTTCCTGTTAGTGTTATATTGAGTGGTGTGACAGTTCGTTTAGTGTTGTTAAGTTATTGAAAATCTTGCAAAATTGCAAGGAACATTCAAGTGTGAATACTAAAAAAGTGTGAGAAATTTTCTTTCATTGGAGATTAAACTGGAAGTTTTAAAATGTATCGATAAAGGCGAACGTGTTGTCAATATTCAGCGAGTAATGGGTCTTCCAGAGTCGTCTATAAGAACGATCCAATCGAACTTAGACGCAATTCGCAAAAGTGTTGAATCTTGTACAAGTTTAAGTGTCACAAGAGTAGTTACATCAAGATCAGATGCAGTGGAAAAAATGGAAAAGGTTTTGTCTACCTGGATTGAACACCACAACCAGCGGAATGCGCCTATTTCTATGGCAATCATTCAAGAAAAAGCTAAAACCTTATGCAAAATTAACACAAGATAATGAAAATCTACCAACATTTAACGCTAGTAGAGGTTGGTTCAAACATTTTAAGGCTCGCAACGCTTTTCACAAATTAAAAGTTACGGGCGAGGTTCTGCAGATAATGAAGGAGCTGATGAATTCTGAGAAACTACATTTAAAAATATTATTGCAGAAGATGGTTTTGTGGCAAATCAAGTTTTTAATTTAGACGAAACTGGTCTATTTTGGTAAAGAATACCAAGAAAAACTTTTATTTCTATTGAAGAGAAATATTAACCTGGTTTCAAAGCTGCTAAAGACCGTGTCACATTGCTTTATCGGGGCAACGCCTCTGGCGATTGGAAATTAAAAGCATTGATGACTTATCACTCAGAAAACCCATAAGCACTTAAAGGTTGCGATAAAAGTAAACTGCCAATAGTTTGAAAATCTAGTAAGATATTTTATGATTATTTTTCACATCATCTTCAAGACGAACTAAAACACGTCTGTGAAAAGGAAAACATTGAGTTTAAGGTTTTGAATCTTGTGGATAATGTGTCGAGCCATCCCTAAGAAATATGTGAGGTGAATGAAAACATCAAGGTTGTGTTTCTTCTCCCAAACACTATGTCCTTATTGCAGCCTATGGACCAAGGTGTAATTTCAGCGTCCAAAGCCAACTACCTTAAGGAGACACTCTCACAACTCATAAACTCATGTGATGGCTATTGAAATCATAGATAAATGTTGGAAAGGACTGACACTTCACTGTATGAACGGGGTGTGGAAAAAACTATGGCTTGAGGTTACGGTGGAATCATTCAACAACAGTGAAGAAATTGATGGAATCTCTCAAACGACCAAAGAAATAGTGAACTTGACTCACCAAGTTGGATTCATTGATGTTGACGAGGAAGATATTTCTGCACTTTTACAGACACAAGAAGAAGATGATCTGAGCAACGAGGACCTGCTGTCCATGAAAGATGAAAATTGTGTGGAAGTGTCCGAGGAAGATTAAGAACCTAAATGTGTTAGGTTGTTAAGTGTTAACCGGTAAAGGGATGTCAGAGGCTTTCCAAATGATCAATAATGCTATAGCTACTTTGAAAACAATGATCCTGATGAAACAAGAAGTGGAAAAGTCAAAAGAGAAGTTGACCATTTTATAAGTGCTACTGTAAACTATATAATTTAAAGTTAAAATCCTCAACTGTCCATAAACTTTTTTTCACAAAACAGTGTTGTGTCAAATTAACAGGAAACAAGCTCTTCTGAGTCTACAGAAAATGTTGGCCATGAGTAATAATCTTTAAGGTAATAAAAAGCTGAATTTCTTTAATACGTGTGTATGTACTAATATTTTACAATAATTTTAATTTGGAAAAAACTACTGTACATACAGTACTGTATAGCTTTTTTATTTTTATAACCTCTTATGTACCTTTTTTGACATAATAAACTCATATGCACAGTACTGATATGGTTGTGTATTTCGTCAATATAATAAAATTAATTTGAATAACAAAACTGCTTGTTTTAATTATTAAAATCCTTTTTAACTTATACAGTACTGTGAGCCTACTTGATCATTACCAATACATATTAAACTGTATAACGTTCTATTTGCCGCTATCATGCTAGGCTATAAATAATCCCCGTTATACGCAGTTTCACTTTATGCAGCACTTTGCCGGAACGCATCTACCGCTTATAACGGGGACTACCTGTACCATAATAATGTTTTGTTATGTTTACTTTTTAGTTCAATATTTCTCTATTTTAATATCAGTTTTTTTCATGCTATAAGCCTTGTACATTTTCTACTCACCAACCAATCATTGACAGTGTTGTGATCATTATCCACATATGTTAATACACTTTATACATTTTTACTTTAATTTCCAACAAAAAACATGTCAAAAGTAGTGTGGAGTAATTAAACTGAAAATAAGATAGAAACAGTAATGGTAATAAATAAATTGGATTAATGATTATTTTTGATTTTCAGGAAGACAAAAAGGATGACAAAAAAGAAAAGAAAGAGGAGAAAAAAGATGAAAAAGATTTATCATCAAGGCAAGGAGTTGCAGTCTTAGGAATAGCACTTATTTGTATGGGTGAAGAAATAGGTTCTGAAATGGCATTCAGGACATTTGGACACCTAGTAAGTATAAAAAAAAAACTTACAATATTTTTTATTTTTTTTTTGGCAAAAATGATTCTTCAACATCTATTTGAATTATTTGTTAACTATTTGTAAAGAAAAAAGTATTTTAGTATTTCCAGAATTTGTTCTTTCCTCATTTGACTCCAATTGTTGCATACAAATATGATAATACTGTTTTTGAATATCCATTTTAATGTTATCTGATGTAACCAAATATTATGATTATTATTTAACTTCTTCTTCCATATAGGTTTTAGACTTGTTACAGTCTCATCAAATAATTTTTATCACAATTTCATTGGACGACCCAAATATCTTCCACCTTTAGAATGATAGTTGAGAATTATTTTTTGGCATCCCATTTTTATTCATGTGTTTCTTCTAGTTTTCTTGATATTGGTTTATGTAATTCATTACTTGCAAGTTATTCCATCATTCCCTCATTCCTTTTATAGTCCAATTTATTATAACCTGTTGTTAACCTCATAAATCTCATAATGCTGTAAGTCTACTTTCATCAAATTCCCTTACTATCCAAACTTCTCTTCATTAGTGGAGTACAGGCCATTCTAAGGTTCTATAGATGCGCATTTGGGTGCGTTTTTGTACTAATTATGTTTTCAAAATGTTATTAATAACATTAGTTTTTGTGTATTTAGGAATTTTCTTGAACAAGTCCAACTCTAATACCAAAACAATTTATATCCAAAATATATTACCTCATTTACTCTCTCTAGTTTTTTCAATATATATATATTTTTTTATCTACGAATGCACAAACCCTTTTTAAAACACTAAACACAATACTCAAAATTATTTTTTATATTTCAACACGAGCCAACTTAGAAAATTGAAAAAAAAATTCGTTATTTTTATTAGATATTTATTTTAAGGTTAATATATTTTATGGATGAAAAAGAATTTAAAAAAAAATTTCATAGTATTAAATTTCATTAAAAACTATTCTTTACACATAAACTAGTATTAGTACCCTATGTTGTGTGAAACAGCTGGCAAATGGTCACACACGTTCCCATGTTGGACCCAGCCAGCAAAAATTCGCCTCATCCTTTCCATACTGTTTTAGTATTTCTTATGCTATGAGGAGGTTCCTGCCCACTGGTGTAATTCTCAATTCATGCCTCATTGAGAGACTGCTCCATCTTGATTGCTGAAAAGAATTTCCAAATACTGGGATGGCTTGCAGGGATATTTGTTGGAATCATTTGTACCATTCTTCTATATTGTTGTTTGTCTTGGGTATCCCCTGAACACTATCATAACAGTTCCAAATTTAGTGTGTAAATTGGAGGGCGGCGGCCCAAACGACAATCTGGATGCCCAATCCACATATCTTCAAAATAATCTATAATAGGTTGTGCCTCTTGGGGCAATACATTACAAGGAATTAAAAGTGTCCATGACTTCTTCAATAAGAACAAACGTAAGAGCGGGTATCATGGGAAGCTTTAGTAAAAAAAAATCGGCATCATTCTCATACCAATGTTTCAAACCATTTGTTTGAATTTTATGAAATATACACTGGCAAAGATGGAAGAAACAGCCATGATGATTTGTAGGAAGATACTCATCCTTCACTGCATTTATCATTGACATCTCAACGTCAATCATAATGGTACGAGGGCTAGAAGCTGGTAATAGCTCCTTCACTTTTCTTAAAAGATGAGAGTAAGTTCCTTGTTGCTTGTCCGCTAGAAGTGCATACACAAGTGGCACGGAGTTATTTGCTTCAAATCAGTAAATAGTATACATCTGCTCAAATAGGGGTGGAACAGTCTTGAAGGTGCTGTCAGCATAGCAATGCTCGGAACGTCCAAGATGGCTGTTTCTTCGAGTAGAAGATAAAATTACACAGTCATATTGAGGTCATGAGTTATACATTAGAAACTCTTCTCCATTTACACTTAGCTTGTATTTATCAGGAAACACAATGTCACGACGGAAACTAGGAACATCTGGTCCAGCATTTGCTTTCATTCAAATATTTATTGTTTGTTTTATATTCGGCACTAGATAGTTTTGCAATTACACTTTGACTAGCTTCACTCGAGACTGAAGCTAAGATACAAGTTGGTGTATTGCGGGTGTTTTTTAGCTCTGTCACGGATATGTGCCATTAGATTCTCTGCATCCACATGAGCAGCACATGATTATGCTCATTTCTCTTACTTGATAAACTATCGGATTCTGTTATGACTTGCACTCCATACTGCCAATAAATCCTTTCTTCAACTTGCTTTACTTTGTGATATAAATGACAATCAAGTAGGAGTTTACATCTTCCTTTTTCACTTTTCACAAACTTTAACAATAATTTTAGACTGAAAATAAATGTTATTACACTTAGTATTGAAGAATATGGAGCTTGAATGAGCTTATGGAATGTGTCAAGCGGCGTGGTTACGGGAACTGGAACTAACTACCCTTACTCTTACCCCCCTTAGTAGGGGAGGAGGGGGGGTGATTACCTGCAGTACCCTACAGTAATTTTCTAGGAAAAGTTTAGTTGGTTTAATGTAAAATAATAATGTTTTAATAAACAGATCACTTTTACTTGCATTAAGTTAGAGCACAACTCTTAGTAAATTATTTCTTTACACAACTTTTAAGTAAGCATTACATAGAAAGTTAGAATTATATTATACTTCAAGCATATAGTTCAAAAAATATCTTTTTGAAAACCTTTTTAAAACATTTATTTTGAAAAATAGATTTGAGGTAAATTCATTTTCGAAAAAAAGATGTTTACGAAAAACATATCGTTCAAAAAATTGGTTTTTGAAAAAATTATTTTTCCCTAATTGATTTTCGAAAAATTAGTTTTCAAATAATTGAATTTCAAAAAAAAAATATTTTTTGAAAAATTACTATCCAGTAAACTCGTCGGCTACTGTGACAAGCTACCTTTCATATGGCCAATTTATGCATACAAAGAATACCTTCCCCTCACCCTGCATTATGCGCCCAGACCTCAGGCTTGCTATTCTTACTACTGAGTAGGCAGAGGCATTCTTTCAACCTATTTCCCTCTTCACTCTAAACTAACGTGGTTTAAAAATTTAACTTATATAATACACATTAAAATTAGAACGTTTCTATAGTATACATTTGATTTTTTCCATACCATATGTGTCACCTCTTATGGGATCCTGAGGACATAACTCCATTATTTGCAAAATATTTAGTTAATGTAACTTAAACTTTTGTGTAATGCCTACCTCTATCTAAATTATATTATAAATAAATTTAATGATAATTACTGCTTGTGAACTTGAATAACAATTTTATTCTTGTACATATTATGAAATATGCCAAAACTTAGCGTAAAATATTTAAAAATATGTAAAAAAAAAATTTTATTTACATTTTAAGACAATAATTGATTTAAAGTTTATTTCATTAGTTGAGTGAAGTAAATATATTAATATAGTATATTATAACCTAATAAATTATATTAAAATTAAATGAAAGGTATAATTGAATAATCTACTTCATGGCTTAAGAAATTCCCCGTGAACCAATATAAAAGTCAAAGATAAATAATCTATTTCTTTTCCATCTGGAAAATTGTAGAATTCTACAATAATTTAGTTATATGTCAACCTCTGTAACACCTTTAGTCTATGTTTGTTGATAAATTCATTAATTGATGTTAATAGAATATTGTTTTTGTTTGCTTTTAGCTTCGTTATTGTGAACCAGTTATTCGACGCTCTGTGCCACTTGCCCTGGGCCTTATCTCAGTATCAAACCCTAGACTCAACATTCTGGACACACTTAGCAAGTTTTCCCATGATAGTGATGCAGAAGTGGCACACAATTCAATTTTTGCAATGGGCCTAGTTGGTGCGGGTACAAATAATGCCAGGTATTTTTTTCTTATAGAATTATTGTTCCTTAACAAAATATCTTGACTTGTTTCTACCATCACTGTTATTCATACTCAATGAAACAAAATACCAAAAAATAGGAAACAAAGGAAACAAGTATATTATTACTCGCTTTGGTGGCTTTGTGGTCTAAGGTGTCACTCACGCAAGAGAATGGATTGCTGATGATGGGACTATCAGAGTTTGAATCATAGTTGGGTGTATTGAGGGTGGTTTTTCCTAAGGGGTTTTCCACTTTCCCTCCACATAAATATGTCTACACTTCCTCTAAATTTAACATTCCTCATCCCTAATACTTGTAATTAGTACACATGCACATAACCTGAAGAGTGCAAAAATCTATCTTATGTGATTAATACTATTAATATAATTATTTATGACAGATTTAAAACATAATAAAAGGAATTGGGAACATTTTAGAGTTTAATACAAAATAGGCTTGCCCTGCTGCTAACATAATTTATGTCCAATGATAAAAAAAATATTAAATAACAATGTTTATGCTCAAATAAGAGAGACATTAAAGGAATGACAAACTGGAAACTCCTCCACTATAAAATTAATATATTAACTTTCTTTTAATTTTAAAATAAAATAAAATTGTTGTAAGCAAGCTATTTTCAAATTTAGTGAGGTTAAAAAATATATATAGGATACAGAAAAAATGACCTAACCATTTATAGGTTAAAATACTACTTCATTAATAAATAATTTAGAATAATTATGAATGTATGAGAATAACTTTATTTAAAAAGTAAATAAACTTTATGCCCCTCACAACATAGATGAAATATTTTCATTTTTAAATCACCTATGTAATAATAAAATAAAACTCGCTTCATTGGTCACATGGTCTAAGGTGCTACTTTCGCAGTAGTCTACACTGTTGATGATGGGGTGATTGAGGTTCTAATCACGATAAGGTGTATTGAGGGTGATTTTTCAAAATAATTTTTCACTCTCCCTCTACACAAATGCAGGCACATTTACTTTAAATACAACCTTTCTAATCCCTAAAACCACTAGCATAATTAGTCTAGTACCTAAGCATTATAACCCAAACAGAAATCACTCTGTAGAACAAAAAAAATAAAACTCATAGTGAAAAACTTGTGTAATAATTTCATCGCAATTTGAATTTAGTTTTAACTGTTAACTTTGTATTCACTTTCAGATTAGGTGCTATGCTTAGACAATTGGCTCAATTCCATGGCAAGGATCCTAATAATTTGTTTATGGTGCGCATTGCCCAGGGTCTTACTCATCTTGGTAAAGGTACGCTCACACTGTGCCCTTACCATAGTGATCGTCAGCTGCTCAGTCCTGTGGCACTAGCTGGTCTCCTTGCAACTTTAATTGGATTTCTGGATGTTAAAAACAGTAAGAACCATTAAGTACACACCATACTGTTATCTACCCTTAACCCTACTCTAAGGTATTATTTATCTAGTAATATATAACATTTTATAAGACATTCTAAAATAAAAATTTAAGTAAGGAGCATTACAATACAAAAATAATAAGACTTGAAACTGATGTACTAGTAATTTTTAATGTAAAAAAGTTGACCAAACCAGTGAAAGTACATTAACAATCGAAGAATGTATGTATCAAAGGTTCCAAGTGCTAAAAATGAAGAACAGAGTTATTAAAAGAAAACACTTTAACAAACGGAAGTCACATAAAATATATATATATATATATATATATATATATATATATATATATATATTCAATTTTCATGAAGAAACTCTTTATTAAAACAAATTATATATTGTTAAATATGTGTTATACAACAGAAATTATTATACAATTAAATTATAAATCTTTGAATGGTGCCAAGTGCCAAGGCACTTAGTATCTTTCTTTAAAGAATGCTACGGCACTTTACATCATTTAAAACAATCTGCCCCCTCATGAATATAATTTTCAAAAAGAAACAATAAGGTTATATAGAAGAAGATTATTAGGATCTAGATCTTTAATTATACATAAATATTTATAAATGATATAAACTAAGCACAAAAGTTTGATAAATAACTAAAAAAGAAACTAAAATATATTTCTTAGCAAAATATTCTGATTAATTACTTAGTAATTTTTTAAGCATTAGTTAAAAGCTTTAGAAGTATTAAAGTCCTCACTGCTATATTTATACAAAAAAATGATCAATATTGGCTCCACACGGGTGAATCCTTCGTACTGAAATTTCGACTCTTAGTTTAAAAATTTTTTACGCTTTATTAGGGATTGCACATCTTATGATTATCACATTTTTATTAAATTCTACATTAATAAATTTATACCAATAAAAAAAGGTAAATATTGACTATTGAGTCCAAAATGATAGATAGATTATTTCTGTACAAATATTTCCCCTAAGAGGTTAAAAAAAAAAGAACACACTTTTTGAGGGACTTACTTATCTATTTAATCTATAGAATTATTGTGTTAAAACTTAAGTAGGATTTCTGTACAACTAAAGGTCACAAAATTGTATAAATATATTTGACAATATTTCCAAAACTATTTGTTTTATAAAGATATATTTCAAATAAAAATTTATTTATTTTTAATATTACTACAATTTTGCAATGATAAGTTATTCATTATCTTAAATAGTTGCGGAGATATGGAAATTTCCGCTTCTGTAAAGTATCCTAAATTCATTTTTGTAGGAAAATGAAAAGAGCCTATTTGTTTATAATCTTAATCAACGCACAGATACGAATTTTAATCAAAATTGCTAGAGCCAATTTTGAGAAAAGGGATTTTTTTCTCTTTTCACCCATTTTACTTTCTCGCTATCTTACAGGTAAAGAAAGTATTGTGATTGTCAAATTGAACTCTATCTTTTGATCAATGTCTATGTTTCATGACCCCCCAAATCCGAAAAAGTGGTTTTTGAATTTCTGTCTGTCTGTACCTCCAAGCAGAGTCTTAACTATTTTACCGATCAGGCTAAAACTTTGTATCTAGGGTTTTCATAGAGTTGCCTTGAGGGTTTTTTGGATCTGGATATCTAACACTAAAATTAAGGGTAGTTTACTGAAGGGCAAAAATAGAAAGTCGATTTTCTTAATCGGCACTAATGATTTTGATTAAATTTCATTTCTAAACATTTATAAATATTCTAAACAAAATGCCCACACTCAATATTTCGGCAAAATGACTTTAAGGGCTCCGGTCTGATGTGTAAAGTATCTTTTTTTTTATAAAATATCCTAAACTATTTGGGATATGAAATTAATTATTTTTACAAATATTTAGGTCTATTTATAATACAAATATTTTATTTGAAACATATTTTTATAAAACCAATATTTTTCAAGCTATACGCCAATATATATACATTTTTTTAACATTTTTAACACAAAACCGACCGAAAAAAAATCTAACCTGAAATTTTGATGGATGTCGACGTCTCATGAACCCCCGAACCCTAAAAAGTGGTCTTTGCAATGTCGTATCTCTGTATATTTGTTTAAACTTAAGATAATAAGTAGCTTAATAAAAGGCGAAAAGAAAAAATCGATTTTCTAAAAATCAGCTCTAATGATTTTGATTTATTTCGTATCTGGGCGTTGATTAAGATTTTAAATAAACTGGCTGTTTTCATTTTCCCATGAAAATAACTTTTAGGGTACTTTACAAAGCCAGAAACTTCTGTATCTCTGCAACTATTTGAAATACTAAATAACTTTTCATTACAAAATTGTAGTATTATTAAAAATTAAAAACTTTTATATGAAATATATTTTTATAAAACCAACCATTTCTGAGCTATTGGCAAATATATTAATACAATTTTGAGCTTTACTTGTAAAGAGATACTACTTAAGTTTTAACGCAATAATTCTCCAATGCCATAGAGTAATTAAATATAATTAAGTATCTCAAAAAGTTTATATTGCTTTCCCCTTAAACTTCTTAGGATAAATGTTTGTACAACAATTATCTATCTCCTTCATTTTAGACTCAATAGTCAATATTTACATTTTTTATTGGTCAAAATTTATAATTAGGAATTTAATAGCAATGCGATAGAATGAAGATTTGCAACATCGAATAAAATGTCAAAAATCTTAACCGGAAGTGGAAATTTTAATACGAAGTGTTGACTCTTGTGGACCCAATATTGATCTTTTTATCGGCCCAAGCATACAAATGACATTAATTCTTAAAAAATAAAATTATAAATTTTAAACCTGGACTAGTAAAAAAGTTTTACTTAAGTATAGTGCAATTTATGCTTGGGTTTCCTAGTGTATATTATTTTGTTTCACATATATTATGAGTTTTGGGTGAATATTTCCATTTTTAAACAATAGAGCGAGAAAGTCCATGCGAAGTTTCATACCATTTATTTTAAACTACTATTAATGTTGGGGTTAGACAGACACAAAGACAGGCGGCATTGTAAAAACCACTTTTTAGGGTTCAGGGGGTCATGAAACTTCGACGACATCCATCAATGTCTCTTTTTTTCTTTCTTTTGGTCACAATATTTGAGCTTTTTTGAAAAGTATAAAAATATATATATTTGCAATTGGATTTTAAAATTATTGATTTTATAAAAATATGTTTCAATAAAATATTTGTATTATAAATAGACCTAAATATTTGCAATGATAAGTAATTTCATATCTCAAATAGTTTCAGAGATATGATAAAAAATGATAATTTACGCAACAGACCAGAATCCTTAGTCATTCGGCCGAAAAAACGAGAGTAACCATTTTGTTTATAATATTGATCATTCCTTAGAAATGAAATTTAATCAAAATCGTCATCGCGGATTTTGAGAAAATATATTTTTTTCTTTTTTCACCCTTCAGTTAACTACCCTTAATTTTAGGGTTAGATATCCAATTCCAAAAACCCCTCAGGGCAACTTTATGAAAACCCTAGATACTATGTTTTAGCTCGATCAGTAAAATAGTTTAGGCTCTAGTCCAAGGTACAGACAGACGGAAATTCAAAATCCACTTTTTTGGATTCAGTGGGGTCACGAAACGTCAAAATTCAACAACATATTGAGTTCAAATATTTTGGTGGTCACAATACTTTTTCTACCTGTGAATTGCAACTACAATAAAAAATAAAATCATATTCATTCTTCTTCGGTTGTAATTTTCTTCAGACATTTATAATAGCGTTGATAGAATTTGTTAGTTTGAATTTTAAAACCACCAAATAATCTATAGCTAACTTCATATTTAAAGATAATAGCTTATTGTGCTTGAAGAACAAATAAATAAATAAAACTCGTCATCTTCAAGATACACATTAGATTTGTTGCAACATTTATCTCTATTGTCATTGCAAAGTATAGTGCAGGGTATTCTTGCATTTAACAACAACTCTTTCGCTTAACACGTTGTTATACTGTCACACAAGCACTTCGCTAGTTTTAAAATTTGGTTCGAAGTAAGAAGAACCTTATTTGACAACTGTGATCGGAAGCAAACTTTATGAATGTTCTTTGTAGTAATTAAAGTTTAGGGGGTCAAAATCAGGAGAATCAAAAACCAAGCTTTTCCATACACAGGTTTGAAGGTTAGCTCGCCTAATATTTTCTAGGAAGGCTTCATTGGTCGAAGGTAGTGAATAAAGCTATGGACTATTAGCTGTTAGCGACTACTCCGACCCATTTTTTCTTAGCAGGATTTTACTCTTACTTATTAAGTGGATTTACATTTAATTTGTCCATATCAAGCATTTATAAAGATCAACACGAAGCTGTTGTGTCACATAAATTCAGAGCGTGTGCAGCCATGATATCAGGTATTACATTATAGTGCTTTTCCACAGTAGCACCAATGTCAATCCCTGTTATTCCCTTAACAGGTGATTCCATAACTATTTGTACTTGTAAATCCTGTTTGTTGTAATGATAAAGAAGCAACAAGAAGACATCATTATCATCAGAAATGATGTTGACATCATTGCAGCCACCATAATTTACTAGCTTTACTGCTTGCAAAGTAATTTTTGTTTGCTTTATTACTTTTTGCCAAATCATGCTTTTTATGCACTGTTGATCCACAGACTTTAGTGGGAGTCTGGTCTGATCCAGTCCTTTCACAATGAGCCTATGCTTTTCTGTGTATGGAGCAAGAAAGTCGACATTATTCTCAATATCCTTGACATATATGATTTATGAGCTGCTCTATATTCTCTGTCACTGTTAGATTAACTTTTTGGGGTGGCATTGGAAATGCTAGTGTTATGAGTTCTTCTGGCTCCAAAAACCTTATTTTTCCATGTGACTTACTTCATTCTGTAAGATTTTCATCTATCAAATACCAGATAGACATTACAATTTTTTAACTGTTATATCATAACTACTTTAAAGCGAGAAATGAAATTATTGGTTGTACTATATTCAGGCCAAAATACAAACCACAAAAAAGCTGAACTATAAATGACTACATGTGGAGCCTTGAGATGTAGTACAATAAGAAATTTCTACTTGGAGTATTTTCTTCAGGGTTGATTTTGCTGAAAATATCCTCATTTCTCCAATATAATTGAAAATGGAAGTCGGAACTGGTGCTTGCTCTTGAGAAATAACATCTTCACTGTTTATCTCTTGTAAACTGCAAGGCCAATTATGCATGAGTAAATCAAGTTGTTGTTATAAACTTGCTGGCTGCTAATTAGTAATAACCAAGACATTCTCCTCAACTTGAGAACATTTATGCAGAATCAAAGCCCAAGTCTTGACAGTTTCTGGTTTTAAAATATTTCCAATGTTTCCTTTAAGGCCATAAGTACATTATATAAATTTAGTTTTCATATACATGTTGCTCCAGATTTCATTCCAAAGACACATGACATGCTCCCCTTCTATGAAATGTTACAAGAATTCTTTAGTCATCTTTTCAATTGATCTTAAATAAACCAAGCCATATTGGCCAGAGTTCTGGTGTCCGGCTGTGTAAAACTAAGGTAACATATGGCTAATGGCTCAAAATGTAATGGACAATTCCCTTCCGTTTGAGACATTCAAACCATACTTGAGCTCTTTGCTTGTTGAGAGCTTATGGGTCTCAAAATCAGGACTTCTAATACAACCATAAAAAGTGCTTGAATATTATGCGGGTATTTTTTCCCCCCTTAGAATGATATTGGCAAATCTTTCAGAGTATACCCATGAAACTTCAAGAGCAAATTTATTAAGTTGATGACTGCAAGTAAATACTGTGTAGTCCTGTTTTACAAGGTTTGTCAACCCATGAGCCTCACTAATTCAGTCATTGTATCAGGGTGAGATGACACCACATCAGTAAATGGTTGGTATTTCACTATAGTGCTAGGTCACCGATAAGGATATTACAGATTCTCATACTTAAATAAGTTTCACTGCTGTCGTTGAGCCAGGTTGAGTCCATTAACACTGGGGTTCACTAGTGTCGATGCTCAGTGAAAAAGGTGTTTCCAAATGTGCAGTCGTTAAACAACTCACTTTTAACATGTTCATCATAAAGGAGCATTACAACTGTAATGTGCAGACTGCTTACCATGTTTAAAACAAGTTGTTTTTTAAATGCCCCTTGATGGCACCTTGTGGAAGAATTAACTCAAGCTCTCCAATGGAGTGCAGCCATTTTAACCTGGAGGCTGAGGGTGTGGCGTATATTTGTCTGTGTGCTAGATTTAATCTCAATGTGATCTTCACATCATGTTCTGGTGTTGTACCCATGATACTCTGGGCATCCATAGTTATTGAGAATATCTTTTTTTAAATAAAAATCTTTTTAATTGCTTTTGAGAAGAATGTATATGATTACTAAGTATCTTAAAAGATGGTGAAGATTTTATGTGAACGTTTTTGGCATGGCAGGTTTCTTAGGACCATCATACTGAAAAACGTTAGGGTCATATCGGATAGCTTGATCCCCTAGACTTTGATTACTACAAAGATGAACTTTCACAAAGTTTGCTTCCGGTCACTGTTTCGAATAAAGTTCCTCCGGCACCGGTTTTTAAAAATAATTAGAGAATTTATTATGTGACATACCAAAAAAGTGTGGTTGTCTAAAATACAGGATACCCTGCATTATTTTTTACAGTTGCTATGGGGGGGTACATGCTGCAAAAAATACAATATCATGTTGCCCGATAAGGAAGATGCACTTTATTACAAAATGTCATTATGTATACTATCATAATAGGATTTTCACCATATTAGAACAACAATTAACATTACATTCAAAAATATGCCAATCATTAGATAAAAATAAAAAATAAATCATTTTTAGAAGTTGTTTTTAATAATTGTTCTTATTCTTACTTATTCAAGCTGGAGGTGGGCACCATTATTCAATTAAAAAGGATGATACATTTATTTTGAATATATGTTAAAGTTGAACCAATGGTAAGAAAGTACTATAAACTATATTTTATTAAAAAATGTTAATACAGGCAAAATAAGATCAAGGCTACATAAAAACAAAATATGTATGCACTTAGAGCCGCTATTTTGAATTCTTAGAGTTGCCCAGAGATATGTTCATGGTAACTGCCATTTCCTGAACCCTCACTTACCTCTTTATCAATATCAACATTAAAAAAAACTTGTAACATCAAAAAGGGGTTCATCTAAAATACCTCACTTAACTGCCAGACTATAATTTAGCTTAATTGAATTAATATGAATAGTTTGAATTGAGTTGTGCTTTGTTAGCTTAAATGTTAGTTGGGTTAAGATTTGTTGAGTTAAATGTATTCTTTATTGATTGGTATCTAAAAAACATAAAATATTTATACCCAAGTGTGTACATTACCAAGCTTCATTAAAATCAATCAATTTTTTATTAAGAAACCCCAATTTTTTATTTAAAAAATACTTTGCCTACTGAATTAAGGGCCTCGGGTTCAATTACTTGCAAGGCTAAAAAGTTTACTATTGGCATTGATGAATTGATGTTTTACTAGAGGAATGATTTGCCACCCACTTAGTTAACCGATAAAACATCGTGAATTTTATGTTTCTGGAAAAAAATGAAATTTTTCAAAAACACTGGAATATTTGGGATATTAAACTGCAAGCTTTAAATAGTAGACCTTTGCATAAAATAAAAAGCGAACTGACTAAGTGTGTTTTCAAGTGCATATATTACCCCTTTCCCTATTGAAATAATGAGTTGCACATATTTTTTCATCAAGCTCAAAACCATAAATTATGAATTCTAATGGCCTTATATCTCTTACTTATCACTTTTATGATTTTTTTACTACCTGTTAAAGTTATACACATATATGATAATTATTATATAATTGGGTAGGGATGAGGAAAGGAGCATTTTAGAGGTAAGTTTTCCGTATTTGCTTGGGAGGAGAGTGGGTAAATATTTAGGAAAAACCACCTTAACTAGACCTGACCTGAATTTGAACCTCGATTTCCCCGTCATCAGCAGGCCAGTCAAACATGAGAGTGATGCCTTATATCAGGGGTCTTCAATCTCTTTTTGGCCCAAGGGCCAAATTTCTGTCTCTTGTTGGTCTGCGGGCCGCAATACTTTACTCACAATATTAGGATTTAATACATATTAAAATATTGGTATTAGCTCATTCTTATACACACATACTCGCATAGGGATGAAAAATAAACCTGCAAGGTAAAAGAGGCACGAAAAACCAAATACATTTAGTATGGATTTTTTTAATAATATAAAAAGGGAAATCATACTAATCAGAATTGTAAGTCCATTTTTCAATATTCACAAAATAGCTACACGGTAAACATAATTCTCAAAAACTTTGCTTTTAGGTACATTTGTACACACATTTTAAAATCTTTCAGTGAGATGTTTGACACTGTTTATTCTTTACAAGTTTGTCAATGTCTGCTCTTATTTTTATGTTGTAAATCTTAAGAGTGTTTTCAAGGTGGACATCAGTTATTCTAGTTCTGGCTTTTGATTTTACAGTCTTCATTTTTGAAAACTGAAAATAACTGCTTGCAGACATATGTGCTCCCAAACAGTGACATGATATAGGCATGCAGTTAAATGGTTGGGAAGTTGCTTTACCAACAAATTAAAAATATAATTCATAGTCGCAGGTTGAATTTTTCTTTTAGATCAGTGTTGCATTGCAAATCAATCAGTTTCATAAGAATATTCCTAGGCATACCTTCAACAGACACACAGTCCTATAAAACAGGTCTAGTTAGTTAGTTTTTCATTTTCTTTGAAGTCAATGAATCCTTACTTTAATTCGTTTCATATTGGCTAATCTAGAGGCATACCGACTAGTGTCAGAATATCCACACTTTGTCACTTTCGAGAAGTGAGTAAAATCTTTTTTCTGGAGCTGAATTTCCCATAAACTAGTTTTGAAATGATTTGATGCAGTCATAAAGATTGTATATTAAGTTGTCTTTTCCTTGCAGTCGTGTGTTCAGATCATTAAGATGTTTCATAATGTCGGTCAAGAATTCAAAATCACTCAGCCACTCGGGATCATTGAATGAGGCACAGGTTTTCCTTTACTTGTCATAAAAGTTTGTATTGCTTCCTTAAGGTCAAAGACTCTTTCCAACATTTTCCCTATGGAAAGCCAACGAACATGAGACAAATAAACACCCCCATTTTCTGAATTTATCTCAGACAGAAAGTTTTGAAACTCATGGTGGTTGAGTCATCTGGATCTGATAACGTTCATGACTTTTATGATGACTAATCATCAAAACTTAATGATTTTGCACTGCATTAAGGATAAATCATCCTTGCTTTTCTTTATCAAATCAACAAGTCCTTCATGTTTACTAGCCATAGCCAGTTCACCGTCTGTTATAATTCCAGATAGTTTTGCAAACTTAAGATTGACTCACTTTAAGACTACCATCAAACTTTTAAGGATGTCACATACTTTTGTAGTTCCTTTCATAGGATAAAGACCCGCCATATCTTCATAAACCTCAAAATCATTATTAATGCCACAGATAGAAGTTGTGCTGTATCAATCATATTCATACTTTCATCAATAGCAACTGAATAAAATCTAACTTAGATTCACGATCCCTGAGTGAATTTTCTATATCTTCTGTCAGCTCTTCAGTTCGTCTGGCAACAGTTACTCTGTAACAGTTAGTTTGTAAAAAAGATGCTTTTGAGATGGGCATAATACAACTGCAGGGCATAATACATCTGCAGCTGATTCCATGCACTCTTTTAAAAATTCACCATCTGAGAAAGGTTTTGATTTAGAAGCAATTTCTTCTCATATAATAAATCTTACCTTCACACCGGCTTCACTTTCTACATTTTGTTTCTTAAATGTAAATTGCTGGATTTTTAGCTGTTTCTTTAAATCTCCCACTCTATCAATTCATAACCGACTTTGCACAGCATCAAATTTTGCAGCACACTTAGTTTCATAGTGACATTTTAAATTGTATTCTTTCATAACAGCAACTGATTCATGACACACCAAACACAATGGTTTGTAGCAAACTTCAAAAAACAAATATAAATTTGTCCACGTCTCTTGAAAGACATGAAACTCATCACTAACTTTACGCTTTTTAGTTGCGCTAGCCACCATTGTAACACACTGAACGCACTGCAGACAAAACTATGACTTGGCACATTATGGTGTCCAGATAGTCTCAACGGTAATGAACGAACGCAAACACTCCTAACTATATTTGAATGCACCCTAAATAGTACTCCCGTCTTGTATATTGGGGTTGTCATTTGCCTGCTCAAGAATCATTTGAATAGAAATGAAATTTTTTCTTCACGTAAAAAACAAAAATAGTTAACAATAGCATGAAATAGAAAAATAAAATACTCAATTATTTTAATAGTTAATTATGTAAAATATAATTTTCATGAGCCAGTGGGCGTCAAAAAATGTTACGGCAGGCCGCAAGCATCACACTGTATGGAGCAGAAACTAGGACTCTTAGGAAGATAGAAAAGAAATACTTGGAGAGCTTTGAAATGTGGCGCTGAAGAAGACTTTAGGTCAGGTGAACGGACAGAGTGACAAATGAAGTCCTAAGAAGTGTGCGTGAGAAGAGATCCATTTTTTATGTGATTCTTCGGTGCAAAGCAAACTGGATCAGACACATCCTTAGGAGGAACTCTCTTCTGCACGATGTTATAGAAGAAAAGGTTTAGGGAAAGAAGAGCTTAGGAAGGAGGAGGATTCAAATACTAGATGACTTGTGAAGGAAAGAAGAAAATTCTGGAAGATGAAGGAGGAGGCAGAGGAAAGAGGGTATTGGAGGTCTAAGTTTTACTGACAAAAGGAATGGACCTTTCATAAAACAGAACACATAAAAATAATAGTAGCAATAATAATATAATAATATATGCAATATGTAATGTAATATAAATCTGTGGTGTGGGTTCCCAATGAATGTATAGTCACAAATTTAAAAAAAAAGTATTTTGACAGTTGTTGCCTTTTGGGTACTGTGTGTCTTGTTTCTCTATAGTTTAATAATAGTAATAATAATAATTTAATAATATTATTATTTAGCGCCACGTCTTACTACCCGTTCAGGTTATATGTTTTAAGTACTAATTACACCCGCATTTGAGTAGAGGGAGAATGGAAAACTATTTAGGAAAAACCACCCCTAGTTCACCCGACCAAGATTCGAACCTCGATCTCCCCGTCCTCGGCAGTCGAGCTCAACACGACTAGCGCGTTAGCCAACTACGCCATCGAGGCGGGTATTTATTATTATTATTATTATTATTATTATTATTATTATTATTATTATTAAACTATAGAGAAACAATACACATAGTACCCTAAAGGCAACAACTATCAAAATCCTTTTTCCAAAAATCTATGACCATACATTCATTGAGAACCCACACCACAAAAGTATATTACAGTTACTTTGCAAGAAAAGAAGTTATTTATTTAAATGGCTTTGTATTCGAAGTAGGAGAATGCCAGGCCTCCACCGTGGCTCGGATTACACGTTAAACTGTAGGTCCTCCATTTCATCTCACAATCACCCTACCATTACACATTAGTATAAGTGTGTATAACCCGAACGGTTAGTAAGACGTGGTGCTAATAATAATAATAATAACATTGTATTTGAAGTAATGTGCTAAACCTATACTTGGAGGGATACATATTTAAAATCTCTTCCCACTATTAACATTGGTGTACCTCATCTAACCATGCCTGTTTACTTTTTAGACCTAATAATTATGTTCGTATCTAATTCTGGGATCATGATTTTATCCCTCGCTGTGGCTTCGGGGGTAACTGGTTGATGTCATGACAGCGACGTTGTGTTCCGACCCGTGTGGGTAGGGGTAGAAAAAAGGTTTGTGAGATAGTTCCAGCAACGTGAGTCGTGGTGGGAGGTAGGATAGAGTCCCGGCAACGTGAGTCGTGGTGGGAGGTAAAGGATGACAGTGGAAGGAGAGGGAGTTCAGACAAAATTGCTCTTTACAACACGACAATTTATTAGCTCTTTCAAACGGCGCACCTTGGTTGGGTAGCCACTCTCCGACTTGCCTTTGTTCGAGGAACCACCGTGCTACATACCCTCCAATGCTGCCTGGCCTTGTCCATTGAGAAAAAAGGGAGCTTCCCATTGGTGCGGGAAAACGTGAGCGATAGTGGCCGCCAAGCAAGCCAATAGAAAGAGGAGTTCTCATGGGCGCTGAGTACAGTGGGGAACTGGTCACAGATGGCTTAGAGAACATGGACTGTGGATCGGTCCAGGCAGTAGAGAGGGTGGGTGGCATATCTTGTGCAAGTGCGGAGGAAAGATACAAGGGCTAACTGAACAGTGGGGCACAACAACTTAACCAACATGGCAACATAATTCTGAGAATATAAATTTAGAGCTTTAACAATTATTGATTGTTTTAAATCTCCACCTCTGGCCAACAAACACAATTTCAAATGCAAAAATGGGAATAAACTTATTTTAAGGGAATATTATATACAAAGTTTGTATAAAACCTATCAAAATTGATTTCTTAACACTACCTTGAAATGAATAAAGTTGCAAGGGAACTCGCCAAGGAAAGAATGAAAGCCATGATGTTTGCTGATGACATAGTATGGGAAGAGAGGGAAGAGGAAGTACAGAATTAGCTACAGGATTGTAATGAGGAAGTGGTAGAGTGTGAAATGAAATCTAGCAGGCTTAGTGTGAAATTATTGTAATGACAAGGCAAAAGGAAGATAAGGCCTAGTAAATTAAAGAACTGGAAAGGTGTAGAGACAAGAAAAGTACAAATAAGAAAAGGGCAGCATAAGGAGTTGATTTATGGTTGTATGAGAGACCTGCTATGGAGAAGATAAATACCCTTAAATTGTAAGGAAGTGCTATATAGGCCATTCCTTATACCCATTATCTCATATGTGGCAGAAACATGAACATTGAATCTAAGAGAATCTAGGATAGTGGAGGCCATGTGAATTAAGTTTGTGAGTAGCATGTTAGTTGTCATGAGGATAAATAGGATTAGGATTGAAGTTGTTTGGGAAAGAGTGGGGGTATAAGAAGTACATGAGGTAGTAGAAGAAGCATGACTGAGATGTGATGGTCATGTAATGAAAATGGAAAAGAGAGAATACCAAAGAGAATGATGAGGATTAAGTATGTAGGGAAAGCACTGCAAGGGAGATCAAGAAAGAAAGTGTGCAAGGGAGAGGAGAAGAATGGAAGCATTTAAATTAGGAAGAGATGAGAAAGATTGAGGCATTTTACTAAACTGACCCTACCACACACTGGAAACAGTTGACGACAGAGACTCTACCTTGGACATCTTTTAAAGATATTTTTAGTGTGTGCTACCTCTAATAAAACACACCTATCCTAATATATTATCAAGCTCACGGCTTAATTATTTTGGACCACCAAATATGACAGTCATTTTTGAAAAATTATCTTTATCTTAAGGCATTATTGATAAAAGAGGAACAGATAACAATTGTATTTATTATTTGAGGTATTTACCATGCACTTTCTGAACCAATTAATTATATCAACACACAATAATTTCTATGAGCAAGAGCAAAATGGTCTACCACTTTTGCCGGGAAAGGTATTTTCACATACCCTTCAGGGTTCTTTTACATGCCACAATCGACATGGGATCGACAGCTTTACTTCCCCATTGAAGGAAGCTGTGCTACAGATTTTTATCGTTCAAAGAAAATCTATCTTCCCTGGCGGGGCTTGAACCTACAAATATCGAGTCCTGAGAGGCAAGCATTATTTCCAAAACCACCAATGTCGAAAATTAAAATATGTTTTAAAATGAGAGTACAACATGTAAACCGCTTAACTAATCTGCTGACTTTTCATTTGACTCCTCGGATAAAGACTAAAATAATATGCAGTAGAAGTATTGTGGAGTCCTCTATACTACTGATTTGGATATAACACTATGAAGAGTATGTGTCCCTAAAAAAGAATTGTTATTGTATTAGTAAAATTCTTACTTGTAGAAATTTTTTAAATAGAGTGATTTTGTATTACCATCTATCACTTGGCTCGCATCTCCGACCACCAGGAAACAATAACCCAAAGCAAGCGTCATTCTGCTTGAAATTCAGTAGCCAATCAGCTACTACTTGCTCCCCCTCACCCTTTTGTCCACAGGTGTAAAGTTAATTTATCATCCATTCACACAGTATTTAGTCTTGAGTTCACTGTGTGTGTCATGATGTCACAAAAAAGGAAAGTGTATTATGGGAATGACATACTCGTAATAATTGACTGTGTGAAAAACAGGGAGTCAGAGGCAGGTTTATCACATGGGTGTGACAACATAGAAGGAACAATTAGAGGGTGGATGAAAGAACATAAACCTGGAAGTTTTGTGGACACAATTGAAAGTGAACGGGAGCTGCAAAGAAAAAAAATACTAATTTTTAATCAAATGAAGTGAAGGTACCATTGTCAGGACCTGTTATTAGCGCTCAAGCTATGAAATTCCATAATGATTTACATGACAACAATGACTTTAATGTGTCTGATGGGTGACTTTAGCAGTGGAAATCTCATCATGGAATAAGTCAGACAGGCATTGAAGGGGAAGCATGATCATGTTACACTGAATCTGCAGTACTTTTTCCTCAGGAGTTAAACAAGGTAATGGTCAGTTACAATTTAAACAACCATCAAGTGGATAATTGTTATGAAACTGTCCTGTATTTTTGACTGCTTCTTGTCAGACCTCTGAATATGAAGATTTATGTAAATAGATCTGGGTTAAAAATCAGCAAGGACAAAGCTACCCTTTTTGCCACAAACAAATTAGTTAGCCATGAAATCTCTGCATAGGGAAAAGCCGAAGTCTTAGATGCTTTAAACATAGCATGTCATCATTACCCATGAAATACAGGTATACAAAAAAAGGCTTGGATGAAGAGTGGCATTTTCAGTAAGATTTTGTTCCATCTGTGAAAAGCTACCTGTGGTCACTTAACCTTGGAGAAAAGGCTGTAATCACCCTTGACCATTTACCAGCACATCCATCTGCTGATATGCCACATTCAAGAGAAAAATCAAAATCATGTTATTTTCTAAAAACACTATAGCACTGCTCTATCCATTATAGAAAGGCATCACATCATAAGAGCATTTAAAGCGCAAATGCCAGGCCTCCACCGTGGTTCGGATTCCACGTTAAACTGTAGGTCCTTCATTTCATCTCACAATCACCCTACCATGACGCATTAGCGTAAGTGCGTATAACCCGAATGGGTAGTAAGACGCGGTGCTAATAATAATAATAATAATAATAATAATAATAATAATTTAAAGCGCACTACCTCTACCGCCGTTATCTGCTCTGTGTTATAGTGAATTCTTATACGGAAATATAAATTTACCTTAAATCAATAAATCTTAAAACTGTTGTATATTTAGTAGGCCTTGCATTGGAAAAGCATTAGTTCCACAAACATTCAGAATTGGTAGAAGAAATGTACCAGTGAAGAAAACACCATTGATGGAAATTACTCTTTTGTCAGATTCACTGTGACATGTAGTCTGTTCATTGTGGTCTGCACTCTGACATCACTTTTAAGGACTTGAATGACTGGGTGGAAGTTGACAGAGGTGAGCCTTTTTTCAGAAGTATTGGAGATAAAGATATATATGTAATCTGGAAAAAAAAATATGAAAAATTTGATGATGATTATGATAAAGAAAATGGGGTGAAAATAATAGAAAATATTCTGTATGTTAGTGAATTGATAACACAAATTAGTTACATGGATAGAAAGGTAAAGTGACTCAAATAATGTTCATCTGTTGCAACTTGCAGACATAAAAAAACACGTGGATAACAAACTTTGTGCATTCACCCACCATATGTAACAAGACTTAACAAACTTCTTCAAGAGAAAGGACAAATAGGCCTACAATCTGTTGAGTGATCAAAGACAATGTGATTAGTAAAGAATAAACTAAAAAGTTTTAATTTTTTGTTTCTATGTTTGATGACTTAAATTTACATAATTTATTAGTGCATTAGGCTGTAGGTCACCTTCTGATTTACTGCAGTTAAGCTATAACGCGAGGATGAAGTATATCCTCTGACAGCCATGCTATATTGATTGGGCTTCTCTGTATTCCAATTACATCATTTGGTTTTTATAGTGTTTCATTTTCTCAAAGACAATTTTGGTAAATTTTGCTCGAATGCTTGGGCTACATTTTGACCACCAACAAACTTATTATAGTTTGGAAATCTTTCTACATTCTCATTTAACTTGATATGACCAACAAGAACAAATTAATTATATGATAGTAATGTCCTAAAAAAAAGGCTTTATAAAGTTTGGTCAAAATTGGTCAATATAGTTGTGTGTACATGTGCTTTTTCTATTTGTTATCAAAATGGGCTTTATATATTACACTAATACACTAACTATACACAATGTTTACCTCCAGGAAGTTAACAACTGGTTTTTAGTCAATTTTTGTATGTAGATTTTGAAAATAACCATGAAAATGTCACATCACAATTATTAAATATATAGGGTGTTTTGAAATATGTGAATTTCGAATAATCCGACCATCAACATATGTCATTGTTTTGTCTTAAGGGTTTTAACCAATTGCAGACATCAAATCTTGCCTTGGCTTTCTAATGATAAACATTTCAGACCTCTATCTCAGTTATCTTATGATTAGATGGGGCTTAGGTTCGAATTTCGGTGAACAATGTGCATTTTGAATTGTACTTGAATGGCATTTGTGACAAGGTTTTTGTTCTATAATTGTAGGGTTTTTTCCCTTGTATTATGGATCATGAAATACCCTAAGAGTTGTAAAATCAACCCTTCAAACATTAGCAATTGTTTGAAAGGAAGCACTATCAAGGAGTGTGCCGCCCGCAACTCTAGACTGGCCATAAAATTACTTCCGCCAATTCACATGAATATTTATTTAGTGTTTGAACAGCATGTAAGTAAAAAGCTGTCTTTGTCTCTCTGCACTATGTAGTGATAATCATGATTATAATTTGATGAGTATGGGAACATGAAAATTTGTTTGGCTTTAGGTAATTTTCATATGGTTTTTTAATGTTATGGTACTGGAATGCATTAATGTTCCTATAGGAAGTGTATTAATCATCCAGACAACTTTTATTATGTATGAGAGGGTATCAAAAAATTCCAAGACTGGTTCTGTAAAATGAAAACATAGCACAGCATGGGGATACACACAAAGGTGTGGCGAGCTGTGACCTTCATATGTCACTATGTCAAGTGGCATCGTTCTGTGTTGATCAGTAGTTGTGTTACACACGGTTATTTGAAGATGTAAACGGATGCATTTGCAATTTTATTATGGACCGCAAACTCAAGCAGAGAGAAAACATCAAATTCTGCGTCTTACTCGGAAAATCTGAAAGGGAAACCTTCCAAATGATGCAGCAGGCTTACATCAATGAAGCTATGAGTCGTCCAGTGTGTTTTGATTGGCACTCATGCTTCAGGAGTGGCATAACGTCACTTAAAGACAAATATAGGTCAGGTCAGCCTTCCACGATCACAAACTCGGAAATTGTGGACAGAGTTAGGCAACTTATGCTTGAGGATTGCCAGATTACCATTAAGGACATTTCTGACATCGTCATTGTGTCATAAGGATCAGTGCAGACAATCCTCACTTCCATTTTTAACAAGAACCACATTGCCACCAAGTTCTAAACCAGGCTTCTGACCCCTGAACAGAAGGAGCACCGTGCCGAAGTCTATCGAGAACTCCGTCAACATGCCCTATATGATCCAACCTTCATGTCGAGGATCATCACTGGGGACAAGCGTTGAATCTACAGTGACGACCCAGAGACCAAACAACAGTCTTTGTAGTGGAAGAGCCCCAGATATCCAAGACCGAAGAAGGCGAGGCAGGTCAGGAGTGTGACCAAGTGCATGCTCATTGTTTTCTTCAACATTTGTGGGATCATGCACCATGAATTTGTCCCCGAGGGTCAGACTGTCAACATTGAGTTCTACTGTCATGTTCTGAGGTGTCTCAGGGAAGGCATTTGGCAGAAAAGACCAGAACTGTCGCTTGCAAGCAATTGGGTGCTCCATCGTGACAATGCACCCTCACACACAGCATTGGGAACACATGAGTTAACCGGGCTAAACAACATGTTCATCGCTCCTCAACCCCCGTACTCACCGGATTTGGCCCCCTGCGACTTCTTCCTCTTCCCGAAAATTATGTTAAATATCAAGGGTCACCGGTTCGACACCATGAATGAGATCAATAATGAATCATAAGGGTTGTTGTACACGCGTCGAGACAAGGACTTCCAGGGAGCTTTCTAAAAATGGAAAAAAGTACTGGAGATAATTTATTTCCATTTTATAGAACCAGTAATGAAACTTTTTGACACCCACTCATATGTGGACATTTAACTCCAAAGATTCAAAGGAAAATGTTTTAGAGGATTTTTAAAACTGTATCATATTTACTTTGGTTGTCAAATTGGTTACCAAAAAAACCTTGGGCTCCTTGCAACGGTTTTAATACCGGTACAACAAATCTTAGGATGTGATTACATGGCAAACTCAAAGCGTTACCATATGTAGTTCCTATGGTGTAGCCAGAATCAACTAGCCATGTTGATGACTACTATTTTTGTATGACAAAAAGATATCAGGTATATAAAAAAAAAGTAAACACGCTATAAAGTATCCAAATATACCTTCTGTGATTAGGCCCATTCCACACTGAGAAGACTTGCCAACACCAATGCCCTCAAAATAATGGGATAAAGATAGCATTGGAGAAGAATATAATAGTTATAATGTTCAACCTGCGTACTCTCCGGAAGCCCTGATGCCAACTACTAGCCAGAAAGTTCAGATAGTGAGGTACAGTTAATCTAACAAGCAGAGTTAAATGATTTGGTGCGAGACTTAAATTTGCCAAAAAATAAAGCTGTAATTTGTTAGGTTTAAGAGTACAGCATTGAAATTTACTTGCAGCAGAGACAAAAATTACAATGTTTTGAAAAGGAAAAGAGGTTTTTTTTTTTAATATTTTAGTACGGAAAACGCTATCTTTTTTTGCAAAGACATTAAGGGTCATTTGAAAGAACTTGGCACTGAGCATAATCCAAACGAATGGCTTTTAGTCCTAGATGCCTTAAAATTAAGTTTAAAAGCTGCTATACTTCATAATGGCAGTAAATTTCCATCACTTTTTCGTGTTTCATGCAGTGGGCCTTAAGAATTTCATGAAAGTATGTCTAAGATTCTACATGCTACAAAATACTAGGATTATGGTTGGAACCTATTCACGGATTTTAAAATGATTGCTTTGCTTGTGTGCGACAGATAAACATTTAATTGAGCAGCAGTGGGAAAAGGGGGATGAATAAATCCCAGGGAAATCACTCGGTTCAACCAAAAAAGGTTCTTCTTCCACCAATGCATACAAAATTTAGATTAATGAAAGACTTTGTAAAGGCGCTAGATAAAGAAGGTAAAGGATTCATTGACTTAAAAATTTTGTTTCGTAATATAACATGTGCTAAACTTATGGAAAAATTTTTCATATTACCTTAAATCAAAAAACTCTTGAAAGATGATGTTTTTGAAAAACGGCTAAAGAATGTTGAAATAACAGCTTGGTGATCTTTTAAGGCAGTAGTGCATGGGTTTCTGTGTAATAATAAATAAGAAAGCTCTGAAAATTTTGTGTCAAATTTACTTGAGTGCTATAACACATAGGTTGTTGAATGTAACTAAAAATTCATTTTCTTCATTTCCATCTAAACTTTTTCCCTGAGAATCTTGGTGATTTGAGTGATGAAAAAATCGAGCGATTTTGTCAGGATATTTCATCAATGTAAAAACGATACTGAGGGCTCTGGGATAATGCATTGATAGGGGATTATTACTCTTGGTTCATTGTGAGGGAGAACAAATAGGAATAATGGAGAAAATCTCTTAGCAGCAAACATTTTTAATGAAAATTAAAGCTACGTTTAATGGGTCTTATTGAAATAAAATTAATTTACCTCTACATTATTATATTGTATTTGAATTTCAACCAGTTATAAAGAGAGTAAAATATGTTTTAAGTTAACAACCATAGGAATAAAAATTACTTTGGTAAAAAGAAAGATTTTAGTATATCTTTGGATCTAGATATTATGCAAACTTTTTATGGTAATCTTCGGAATCAGTAGATTAATTTCCTGTAGAATCAGCCATTTTTACTGCAGAGGTATAAAAAAAAGTTTTTTAGGGTTGTGAATTTTTGTATGGTACTAAAAATTGGCATCTCATTAAACATTATAAATTTTAGTATACATTTTTATGTAGACAGGATAAAGAAATATTAACGCCATTTTAGACTCAGCATATCAGCTTCCTTTAGAATCAACCACTTATGTCCGGGAGGTATGACAAAAAATTATTTGGTTGTTGGCTAGTGTTCAAGTCATCTTTGATTACTGCCAGTTGATCACTTTCATAACAAAGTAACATACTGTAACAAGATTAGTGCTTAACAGTGGGACCAGTGTGCTCTCATTGTTTACCCTAGCTGCGCTCCTTGTTCTCTCTGTCTCCCTCCTTGTCTAGCAGGTAGGTAGTGACCTTCTCACCCTGCTGGGGGATTAGAGGGGCCAAGGGGTGCGGGGAGGAGGGCGGAGACACGTCTGGAAGGGTCGAGACCCATTTTATTCTGGACTCTTAACTTTAGAAATGGAGGATTCCAGACCCTTAGCTGTCACCACCCCTATATAAACAAGCTCAGCGATAGCCGCGCAGGTTCAGTTCTTGGCTCTCAACCAGTGGGACTGTGAGTGGACCAGTGCGTGTCCAGTGTGTGGGCCTGCGTGTCCAGTGTGTGGACCGGCGTGTCCAGAGTGTGTGGACCTGTGTGTCCAGTGTGTGGACCGGCGTGTCCAGTGGGTGGACCAGTGTTTGTGTATCGCGGGTCATCGCAGTGTATCGTGTGCGGGACAAGTGTTGGACTAAGTACACGGGTGATGTAGACATTTATTGTTACTGTGTTAATGAACATGTTTGTGACTGTATTTAAATATTTGAATAGTTATTAGATGTTTTAGAGTTGTTAATTTATTTATTTAATTTACTTATATCTCTGTGCTCTATTCGTTAATTTAAGTTACAGACTTGTTTAAGGTTATTTTTTTATTCTAATTAATTACTTGTTTAGTTATAATTAATTTAGATATATAGTTAATCAGTGTGTGTATGTGTGGTAATTTTAATAATTACAACCTTGAATATTCCGTGGGCATTTTTATTCGTGTTTGGTCGGCAACCTATTCCAATATCTCTAAAAGAACTCGTGGTTCACACATTCACGTGTGAACGGCCTGTGACCATCCCAGGTCACGTGTGCCCCCCCACGTTAAATTGGTGTCAGAAGTGGGATATTGGTGGTGTGTCTGCTTGGTGGCAACGAGAAAATGGCCGCGGATATTCAGGGTTTAACAGCTCTTATTCAAGCCATGGCAGAACATAACAATAGCAGGCTGGACCAAATCGAGTCACAAACTACGTCAATGATCAATAAGATGGCGAAATGGTCGGCATCATGGAACAGGAAGAAGGCGGAACAGACGACATCATTGAACAGCATTAAAGAGGAACTTAAACCAGCCACATCAACAATAAGCAGCCAACTGAGTGCAGAGCGTTCCCAAGAGAGTCAGCTTACCTTCTCCAAGCAGTGGACAGGGTCTGACGCTGT
>CABFVZ010001664.1:0-14415 GCA_902151445.1 Timema monikensis | reverse complement strand
GTGTGGACCTGCGTGTCCAGAGTGTGTGGACCGGCGTGTCCAGAGTGTGTGGACCTGCGTGTCCAGTGTGTGGACCGGCGTGTCCAGTGTGTGGACCTGCGTGTCCAGCGTGTGGACCTGCGTGTCCAGAGTGTGTGAACCGGCGTGTCCAGTGGGTGGACCGGTGTTTGTGTATCGCGGGTCATCGCAGTGTATCGTGTGCGGGACAAGTGTTGGACTAAGTACACGGGTGATGTAGACATTTATTGTTACTGTGTTAATGAACATGTTTGTGACTGTATTTAAATATTTGAATAGTTATTAGATGTTTTAGAGTTGTTAATTTATTTATTTAATTTACTTATATTTCTGTGCTCTATTCGTTAATTTAAGTTACAGACTTGTTTAAGGTTATTTTTTTATTCTAATTAATTACTTGTTTAGTTATAATTAATTTAGATATATAGTTAATCAATGTGTGTATGTGTGTGGTAATTTTAATAATTACAACCTTGAATATTCCGTGGGCATTTTTATTTGTGTATGGTTGTCAACCTACCCCAATATCTCTAAAAGAACTCGTGGTTCACACATTCACGTTTGAACGGCCTGTGACCCTCCCAGGTCACGTGCGCGCCCCCACGTTACAATACGTTATTTTAAAGTAGGTAAAATTAATGCAACTGCGAAAATGCACAAACTTTGAACATACTCAGTTTGCATATCATTTTGTCATGGATGAAGAAATGGGACTGTCCATTAATATTGGCCAATCTAGTGGAGAGCTACCAAATGTTCCTCTTTAAGAAATGCCCATGATAATATTTACAAGTAAAGAACATCAGGCATAATTTTCAAAATAATTTGCGCTTCTGATTAGGCTAATATGATTAATGAAGTTAACAAACTTTATAGAAATAGAATTCATAAACAAGCTTCTGTCAAGAATTTAAATCACAGACCTTTAGCTTAGTGTCCCACTATTATATAAAAGCTGTTAATTTAGAGCAATAGGACCTAAAGAACCAGTCTCACCACATGAATAACACATAACTTAGATAAGTAATCTATATTAAACCAGGCGCCACATCATAGAAGGGTTTTCTCAAGTCTTCACTTGATTACAATGGAATTGAGACCAATTAAATCATTTAGCTGTGTTTAAAATATACAACAAAGTTGAAAACATTTGAATATTTATGTAGTCATAAAATAGAGATTATTTATTATTATCAGGTTCATTTTTTTGTCAGTGAACTTAGACCGCCAATGAATTCTGTATTAAAAAATATATACTTATTTAACAGAAATGCAAAAAAAAACTCAAAAGTTCATAAAAATTATGCAAATTGAGGAAATATGGCCTGAGATTTAAAATGGAAATCAATAACTAAAAAAATGACCTATAAAATAACATTTCCACAGCCAAGGAATCATAAACAAAATTTATGTGCACATGAGCATTGTCTATGATATATTTCTACCCAAAAAAAGATGATACATTACAATCCTGGCTCTGATTATCACATTTAAAACAAGCTTTGGTATGCCAAATGGTCAACAGGTCAATAAAATGTGACCAAATCTTTTATGGATATCTACTTTTCTTTGTTTTAAACCAACTTCCATACAAGTAACAATCAAGGGTGTATCTTCAAACTGATCTTACGCCAAGGTAAAGAAACATGTTGACAAGAAAGCTGCCTTTGAGACCCCCCAAAAAAATATATATATTGACTTGGCTCATGGGGGGTGCAAAATTATATCAACTCGGAGTTGTGGCGCAACACCATATTTTATAGCAGATTGGTTGAATATGAAAAGTCAAAATTACCAAAGCTTCGATTTATCTTTAAACAAATATGTAGCCATTTAAAAATATGGAATTCTAGCAAATATAAATTGTAACAACTCCGTATTTTATAAGATATTGGCTGAACACGAAAAGTCTAAATTGATACAACTCTTGTTTCTCTATAAACAAATATATAATTGTTTAAAAATACAGAATTGTAGCGACTTGGAATGAAGGGACTGAATTGTATCCACTCGGGATGGTATCCATTTCGAAAGTTTTGTAAAAAACTGCTTTTGTGAAAATTCAGAATTGTATCCACTGAAATTATATCCACAAAAACTGGAATGGTATCCACTCGGAATGGTATCCATTCCGATAGTTTTGTAAAAAACTGCTTTTGTGAAAATTCGGAATTGTATCCACTGGAATTATATCCACAAAAACTGGAATTGTATCCACTCAGAATGGAATCCATTTCGATAGTTTTGTAAAAAAACTGCTTTTGTGAAGATTCTGAATTGTAACCACTGGAATTATATCCACAAAAACTGGAATTGTATCCACTCGGAAAGGTATCCATTCCGATAGTTTTGTAAAAAAAACTGCTTTTGTGAAAATTCGGAATTGTACATACTGGAATTGTATCCACTCAGAATGGTATCCATTCCGATAGTATTGTAATAAACTACTTTTGTGAAAATCCTGAATTGTATCCACAAATGGCCGACTTGAGGTTTAACAGAAGGAATGTTTAACGTAAAAACTTTGTCACACTTCTGGTAGAGGGCAGTAGGATGGAATCTTCTTAACTTACTAATTGTATACTAGAGTGCAGCCTTGTCTAAAAATATTTTCCTAAACATCAAGTATTCATTCTCTTTAAAGATTGCACTGCATACTAGAAAATTAATTTGCAACCTTATTTAACTTGTAAGATTCTTTTTTTCATTTTATTTGGCGACAAACTTTAACCATTATGTTAAAAAAATGATTATTGAAAATCTAGCTTTAATTTATTCAAATCTAGTGAGAAACGAGACACTGTTTATGAATTCTTGCAAGAATTTTATTAATGTGAATTGGTCAGCACTGCTTTGCTCATGTCCTATGCTCAGTGAGCTCTAGTGATGGGAAGAATCGAGTAAAAGTAGTTGACTACACCTTTTGTGTATCGAAATCGGCTGTACTCGATTCTTCCTGAAATACTCAAGTAAAAATAGTTGCTCCCTTTTTTATCTTAAGATATAATACACAATATTGGTTGGCATGTTTAACGTGTTATTTTAATACAAAATATTTTTTCTCATACAGTTCATTTTTCAGTCATACTCTTATCAGCGCACGATTTAGAATAATATTCAATCCCCATTCGACATTTTATCAATAATACATCTATGATCATATGGGAAATGGAACTCAGGATGCCTAGCTTGGTTGGCACACCCACTACCAACTGTGGTAGTTGTTGAATTTATGCTAGGTGTTTCGTTAAAGATTCGAGCCCCAACCTCATTACTAACGGTGACAGTAAATTCAACCTTCCTAATTCACAATCGTAATTACTACATCTACATATTGTACATCCTGAACAGATAGTAAATCGAAGTTCTAATATATATATTTATAATTTATATACATCGATGTATATAAATATTTCACCTCTTTTTATTCTAACAATGGTTAAGGAAGTTAAAGAGCTCTCACATTACGAACATTAACATTCAATTTACTACAACAATTATCATGCTAACAAAGTGTCAGCTTCATCTTATCTGCGTCATCGATAACAAGGCCAGGGCTCAAATGCCAACTTTATATAATAAGTGAGGCTATCAGAAATTGTACCTCACTCTCACTCTATGCAAATGCGACTATCCTAACATTGAAATATTCTTTTCTTGTTTACAGCTAGTGTAATTTTTATAAAGCTAAAGATATCTTGAAGAAGTTGTTAGATATGGGACTTAATTAGTAAACGGCTAAAACCAAATCAATCCACGTTAAATAAATTCACAAACTTTATATAGCCTATAAATAATAAGGCCTATATTATATATTTTTATTATGTTAATATATTCATTAATGCACATTCTATTTAAAAAATATAATTGATGTCTTTTTAATACTTTACAATAATAATATCTAATTTCAAGAGATTTAAAGCTAATATGGTCACACAAACACATAATAAGTTTTATCCTCCTAGCAACAACCAGATTTACCATGACTACTATCGGTGTTCGAAACTCACCGAATGTTTCAAGATCATTTTGCCTAAATTATTTTCCACTTTATCTACACGCAAATGTAGATACACTTTCTCTACATTCTACCTCTCATACAATTCCTAAAGTGTGAACACGAAGTTAGTTCATAAGGATATTGAGACGTGAAGAATTGAAAAAGCAGTAGACATTTCAATCAAGACTTCTATAAATATCTTAAAAAACTTTAGATTTAATTTGTGGGAATAATTTTTTCTTTCTCGCACCGGTCGGGTAGAAAAAATATTGCTATTGTTAAAAAAAACTTGAAATTTTGATAAATATCGATGTTACATGTTGCCACCTGTCCGTGTGTTTGAATCTCTGCACAGAGCCTAAGCCATTTCATCGATCAGGCTGAAATGTGATATCTAAGGTTTTTATAGGGCTCCCCAGAGAGGTTTTTGGAATTAGATATCCAAACCTAAAATTAAAGAAAGTTTATTTAACAATGTTGCCTACTTGGCGAATTCGAAGCGATTTTATGAAGCAGGTTGCATCTTAGCCTAACGCACTCAAGCATAAAATATGTGGCCTCATCTGACAGTTCTTACCCCCTCCATGACTACCCTTGCCCTCTTTTGCAACCTGTGTCAGGAGGGTACAAACTCCACTCGCCACTCGAGAAGACCAACAGGTCAGCTTTTCAGTGTAGAGATTCAAATACAACCATTTCTCACATGGTAACTAAGTGAACTAAGGCACTAGAGTGACTATACCAATGGCTTACAACCTGTGAGTCATGACCACATTCAGGGTTGTGGCATTTATTTGCTGTAATCACATTGCTTGTTGAGATTATAGTGTTATGTTTACTTTTTAAATTGATTATTACTATAGGAAAGTACAAAATTCAAATACAGTAAAACAGTTTAGTTACTAATTATGTTTCTTTTGTTTACCTAACTCAAGCAGTTGCTTGTTGTATTAGCTTGCTGTATGAGTCTCGTGTTAGGCGAGAAGCGTTGCTATCAAGCTTTCTAAATACCCCACTTGGCTCGTTAATTCACTTTTGAAACATCTTAGTCGCTTTCATATAAATAATATAGCATAATCTAGTTTATAGGAATTAAATCAAACATGTGGGTTTAATGGCACGCTAGTTAGGGTTAACTGATGAGATCGGGATTCATATTCTGACTGACGGTTCTGGGATTGATTTTCCCTATACAATTTTCCACTCTTCCTCCTCGCAACTTCGGATAAACTTAATCTTAATTCAACCTTTTTGATCCCTAACACATTAGCGAAATTAGTAAACTTGTTAATAATCCAAACGGGTACTAAGATGTGGTGCTAAAATTTGTATAGCTCTTATTATTAAGAATATTAAAAAACTAAAATTTTAAAACCAGGATATTAATACTTGTAGGCCATAAAGAGGTTGCGATGGTCTCAAAGTCAAAAGTTGATATCAAACCCGGCAAAATGTTGGAAACCACTGAACTAAACTCGCATTTCACCCACAGGTTAATGTTCGAATTATACAAGATAATTGGGCATTTTCCTCTTCATACTCATCAAAATGTTAGTGATGGATGCTATCATTTATCAATATATTTTATGGCCAGAAGATTTTAAAATGTGACTTGATCATCGTTGTAGATGTTAGTTCTCGACAATTAGCTATGGTTAAACTCTATAATTTAGGCTAAGAATGTAAATACTAGGCTCAATAAGATTAGCCTAACTCAGATCAAAAAAGCCCATGATCATTTGATTTTGACGTCTGTGTCTGAAATTTTTGATCTGTCGTCTTTTATATAATGCGTGAGAGAGAAATAAATTTTTGAGTATTTTTTTTCTTTTAAAACTTGATAAGACATACAAATTTTTAATAAATTTCAGGCTATATTATATTTCGTGTGATGAATTGTTAATAAAATATCTAAATATCATAAATATGTACAAAACCTTTATAAATTTATGGACCAAATAATGAATACCGATAGGTCGTTTCGCTCTTAGATTGTAGTAGATGCGCTTATAGATACTTACGTCTCTTTCTATCCCATTGGTATCCCCGTTACCGCTATTCTTTTTCTAATCAGCGTAGTTGCAATTACGTAGCTTAAAAATAAACACAATTATTTATACAAAATAAGCACCCAATATTTATTATACAACATTCACTGATGCATCTCCTGAACATAATATACCCTAAAAAAAACTGATTCTTAAACCACTTTTTTTCAACCAAATTATAAAAATTAACATTGTCTTTCAGCTTCAGAAGTCTATAGATTAATATCACGCCATAAGTATATTTCCACTAGTGTGGTTGTAATAATTGTGGTGAACATCGCTTGCAAATACTGTCACCGTTAGTAATGAGGTTGGGGCTCGAATCTTTTACGAAACACCTAGCATAAATTCAACACTACCACAGTTGGTAGTGGGTGTGCCAACCAAGCTAGGTGTCCTGAGTTCCATTCTCGATATGTTCATAGATGTATTATTGATAAAATGTTGAATGGGGATTGAATATTGTTCTAAATCGTGCGCTGATAAGAGTATGACTAATAAATGAACTGTATTGGAAAAAATATTTTGTATTAAAATAACACGTTAAACATGCCAACCAATATTGTGTATTATATCTTAAGATTAAAAAAGGGAGCAACTATTTTTACTTGAATATTTCAGGAAGAATCGAGTACAGCCGATTACGATACACAAAAGGTGTAGTCGACTACTTTTACTCGATTCTTCCCATCAATAGAGCTCACTGAGCATAGGACATGAGCAAAGCAGTGCTGTCAATTCACATTAATAAAATTCTTGCCAGAATTCATAAACAGTGTCTCGTTTCTCACTAGATTTGAATAAATTAATGCTAGATTTTCAATTATCATCTTATAACATAGTGGTTAAAGTCTGTCGCCAAATAAAATAATTGATTTATCTCTTTAAAATTATATAAGTCGATACATACTTTAAAATATATTGAACTGAAAAAAAGACTCTTACAAGCTAAATAAGGTTGCAAATTAATTTTCTAGTGTGCAGTGGAATCTTTAAAGAGAATGAATACTTCATGTTTAAGAAAATATTTTTAGACAAGGCTGCACTCTAGTATACAATTAGTAAGTTAAGAAGATTCCATCCTGCTGCCCTCTACCAGAAGTGTGACAAAGTTTTTATGTTAAACTTTCCTTTTGTTAAACCTCAAGTTGGCCATTTGTGGATACAGTTCAGGATTTTCACAAAAGCAGTTTATTACAAAACTATCGGAATTAATACCATTCTGAGTGGATACAATTCCAGTTTTTGTGGATATAATTCCAGTATGTACAATTCCGAATTTTCACAAAAGCAGTTTTTTTACAAAACTATCAAAATGGATACCATTCCAAGTGGATACAATTCCAATTTTGGTGGATATAATTCCAGTGGATACAATTCCGAATTCTCACAAAAGCAGTTTATTACAAAACTATCGGAATGGATACCATTCCGAGTGGATACAATTCCAGTTTTTGTGGATATAATTCCAGTGGATACAATTGCAAATTTTCACAAATGCATTTTATTACAAAACTATCGGAATGGATACCATTCCGAGTGGATACGATTCCAGTTTTTGTGGATATATTTCCAGTGGATACAATTCCGAATTTTCACAAAAGCAGTTTTTTACAAAACTATCGGAATGGATACAATTCTGCTTCCCTCTTGGAATTGGGTTAATTGACAGACTTAGCTTTTAAAGGGGGTTATTAATAGTAGTAGTACTACTACTATATCTATTACAAATGTGATTATAGAAGCGAAGTTATAATGAATGAAATTAAAGAATATTAGGAAGTGTGTGACAAAACGAGGTGTTATAAGGCCCGTTGTCCTGTTTGACTCCTAGGTGGTCCCTACATGATCGCCGAACCGAGTTCTCTGGGCTCTGCTGGCAGCTCCCGAGACTGGTACCGATGAACTGGCGTCTTAGCTCGCATAGCCCCAAAACTGGCAGAGTGACCCCTAGCCTTCGATGTTTTGTAGTCAGTCACGAGGGACTCAATCCCCCTCACTGTAATCAGGCCTCCTGCCTGGTTTCTGACTGAGGAATGCTGACAACACTTTTGTGGTCAGCTCCTCTAGTCTATTTGTTTATAGAATAATCATAACAAACTCGCAACGTTTGTTTTGTCATTCACAACTCATAACATTCAATATTACACAAACACGCCTTCCAATTGAGGCCGTGCAGTTACACTAAAGTGTAATTTTTATAATTTTCTGTTCCTGTCCAAACTCTGATATTTTACTCATTTCCCGTATCCGTGTCCAGCAATAAATATGTAATTCCTGTCCATCCTTAGCTAGAACATGAAATGCAAAAATTGAAAAAATTAAATTATTGAATGTTAATTTTTGTCTCCATTCTTAAAATATTGTTTGTGGTTTTTATTATCTTAACTTGTAATCATGTTAGGTAACTCCATATATCTTTATTTCCAAGTAACTCTGTCTTAATATTGTATTTGTTTGTTTTTCATTGAGGATTATGTATCTTTATACTATGTATATACTAAACAAACTCATCATTAAAATGATAACTTGGTGTGGAAAGTATCGGCTTTCTGGAGGCGGTGGTGACCATTCAAACAAGTGTGTGTATGCATGCGCACATGTATAATTGGTCAAATCCACTTTTTCTCAAAACCCAATCTTCATTTTACCTTTTACTCTCGAATTAGAATCTGAATCTTAGAAAATATGATAAGCATAAGTGTTTAACTTTCCCATATGAGTGGGACTTTTTTCTTCATTGCTTATTTGGTTCACATTAAGTGGTCTGGGGTTAAGAATCTACAAAAAAAAAACTATTTCACTGATCCCAATTTTGATGTTTTCAAGTGAAAATGGCAGAAAATTACACTTTGATGCAAGCTTGCATTCAAGTATAGTCTGCAATTGTGTATCTTATATCCTGATTAATCACAACACTTGATTAAGACAAGTTTTTGAAATAAATAATTTTAGCTCATCATAAGGTTTCTAAATCAACTCTACTACATAACACTAGTATTTTACAATACCACTGCTCATTTTCAAAGTTTAGTCAATGTCTGCTGGAATCCGGTTTGATTAAATTTTGTTTTTGACTTTTAATTCCCCTAAACTTCATTATTTTAATTTGTACTCTCTTTGCTCAAGATTATTGCAGCTCTTTTATAAATATGTAGGTATTTCACGTTTTTGTTTGTTTTGATTTCCAGCTATTTTAGGAAAATCCCACTATTTGCTGTTTACTTTGGCAGCAGCCATGCAGCCTCGCATGCTTGTTACCTTTGATGAAGAACTGAACCCTCTTCCTGTACCCGTTCGTGTTGGATTGGTAAAAGCTTATTTAATTAATTTATTCTTATGTTGCATTAAAGTGAGAGCATAATAAAAACTATGCCTTCTCTAATGATTGAATCTATCAGAATTAAAATATGTGAGCAATGATTAAGAAAACTAACTCCAAAACATAAACGATACATTTTAATTAACATTTGGTACAGACTATGTTCTTTTCACCAAAAAAAACCAACTCATACATGCCTTGAAATAATGTCCCTTGGACATGGGAATCAAAACAAGTACCTTTAACTTAACATGTCAATTCTTTACCACTGAGCTATATAGGTATATCCTGTGTCCATGAGTAATATATGACCCTGGGTACAATACAGTGGTGGACCATAGATACACTAAATCAAAGGGTAAAATGGTGTATGCATAGATAACGTTTTTAATTAAATTTTATAATTCACTTGATACAACAGACGTACATGGCCTTTTATTGGCAGGAATTGGAAAAAAAAATCATAAGTAAATAGTCAATGAAGTGATTGAATAAAATAACTATAATTTCTTAAGTTTGATAATTAATAGATAGAAATATGACATACAAAAGTAATTTATGCTATACTGTCTAATTTTCAGGCATTAGATGTGGTTGGACAAGCTGGGAAACCTAAAACCATTACAGGTTTCCAAACTCATACTACTCCTGTTCTTTTGGCATTTGGTGAGAGGGCTGAACTTGCGACTGAAGAATATATCCCTTTGACACCTATAATGGAGGGATTTGTTATTTTGCGTAAAAATCCAGAATTTAACTCATAAAAGACAAAACAATGTATGTGTGCTGTATACTTTTCTATTATATTTTTATTTTTCTCGAAAGAAAAATTAATTTTGACCAAACTTACTGCCATTAGTAACAACAAATTCTTATGTGTCTATTAATAAAATCGTATTTTAGTATCATTTAAATTATGAATAATATTACAATAGATTTTTCCTTTAGTTTACTTTATTTAACTGTTGTGTATATTTGTTAAAATTACCTTAGCTTAAAAAGATAGTAAATGTGTAACAGTTGTTTACAATCGGTATTGAGTCCCAGTTGCTTCTTGAATTGCATGAGAAGAATTCACATTTAACAGCTCTTAAAATCACTAGTTCTATTTTCATATAAATGTAAGTTAAGCCAAGACCACACCAGTAGTATTGGTTTTTATCCACTAAAATAAGTTGCTAAACAATTATTTTTGACTAAATGGATTAAGTTTAGCTATAAAGTTAATTGTTTCATGATATTTTTTCAATGGTATTTTAATGCCAAAGCTGTTAGCATTAATATGATTTGATATTGACCACATCATGTTTATAGCAACACACTTTTTTCGAGATCATTATTTTACTACATTAATTTGTGTTTTATTCAACCTTATCCTTATCTTAATAGATATATTTTATTATATTAAATTTAAGATAATTATTAATCAAGATCCTTGCTTTTAAAGAAATATTCAGAGCAGCTCTATGGCGATCATATGTTTCAAATGAACAAACTAATACATGATGGGAACTAAGTCAATTTTTGCTTATTCCACATGAAATCGCCCATTTTGAAAATATCACTGTACCCTTACAGTTCAGATTTTCTTTTTAACTCTCTCAACTATAGGTATAGACAAAAAAGAGCTTTTTTTTTCTTGTTTTGCATAATCATGTTGCCATTTTGAAAAAATATGTTTCTTGCAAAAAGAGTTGCCTGATTTGGGTTGTAATTACTTAAAATATTAATATTATTTTTTATAAACCAATGTTGTTTATTTTTATGTCTAATTATTATTATTATTATTAGCACCGCGTCTTACTACCCGTTCGGGTTATACGCACTTACGCTAATGTGTAATGGTAGGATGATTGTGAGATGAAATGAAGGACCTACAGTTTAACGTGGAATCCGAACCACGGTGGAGACCTGGCATTCCTCACATTCACAAGATGTCTTGTCAGAGTATGTCTAATTAAAGCTAATGCTTATTACTTTAAAACAATTCAAATCATTTAGACAAATATGATCTATAATGTTGTGTGTTTTATTTTTATTATTTATTCTCAATTTTAGTTTAATTAATAAGCCACAGATATCAAACTTTTCATATTTTAAATATAATACAAGTGTACCATACATTTCTTTCTTAGAAAATGAGGATGTATTGTGTGACTTATGACTTAAACAATATTTATGGTTTGTTAGTTATTATTAACGGCTGGTGTTCTTGTGCCTAAGACACTTGTTACAAATGATCATGTATGTATCCTTAAGTTGTGTAATATGAACTTTATTTTTAAAAATATAATAAATTTAGGAATAAAATACTGTCACTTTCAATCAAAAATGGTTTTATTGAAATTTTATAGAAAATGTATTAAACTCACTATTACAGGGTTGCCACGCACCTGGAAAACCGGGAAATTACAGGGAATTGGTTTGTGTCTGGAAAAAACCGGGAAAACACAGGGAATTTCACCAAAAAACTAGAATTTACTGTAATTTGTTAGTGAATTTGGGCAATTAAAGTGCTTGCAAGCGGAACAATATAGACTAAAATTTGTAACTGGAGAATTGAGCAGTCTGATTGGAGCACGTCTCATTTATGATGATTAAGCTTTCCAGCACCTCATCAGCTTGAGATAAGTCCTGAGTGCAACTGAGACGACTGGTTTTCGTTCGGCAAATGTTGTGCATTTTCGGCTTCCTCCACTCACCCCCGCTAATAAGACAAACGTCTCGTTCCACCCCCACATTTAAACTCAAAATTGTATTTTTGNTCATCATTTTCCAAATAATTCTTAAACATGTGTTTCTCTTGCACAATAAAACATGCTTCCAATGACAAATTACCACCCTTCATTTCTAAAATGTTCTTTAAAACTAAATTAAATGCCTCTATAATTATATTTATAATATCTATTAGGTGTCTGGAAAAATGAAAATTTTCTCTGGAAAACCTGGAAAACACAGGGAATTTGGTAATAAGAAAATAGTGGCAACCCTGTATTAATTAAAGTTGACTAATTTCAAGTCAAACTTTTAAAAATACATTAAATATTTGAAGTAGTTTGTTAAAAATACATATAAAAATATAAATCAATTTTAGTTTAAAAAGAGAATGTTCACAATAAAATGAAGTAGGACCCCAAAGGCATAAATAATAAATTAAATAACTCATCAAATTAGCATGGTAGTTAAATATTTAATTCTAAATTTATTTCTAGACATTTTATTTAATTCCTTTAAGTGAGCTCTCTCATTGAATAATAATACTTTAAATTTTATATAAAATAATAGCCCAATAATAGTCTAATCTAACGCGCTAAACTTGTGTTGGATTAAACTGCCAAAGATGTGGAGATAGGGGTTCAATCTTGTTTGGGTGCACTGAGGGAGGTTTTTCCTATAGGGTTTTCCACTCTCCTTCCACACAAATATGGCTGCACTTCCTAGGTAGCAAGATGCAGTGCTTTAAAAAAATTGTCCACTATAACTTTTAAATTATTTTAATTAGTTGGCAAGATTATGCCATGCAGATGTTGTAAATCAAAATAAATATAAAGAGCATATTAAAAACATTATAAACATTAACTTCTATTAGAATACAAATTGTATACAAAATATGAAACACCAATAGTACCAAAAAGGTTAAAGTAAACTTATTATTACTAAACTGCACAGGCATGTTATATTTTATGCACAGTCTGTCCAATCATACATTGTCACGTCAAAGTATTCACAACTTAACTGTTTGTAAAGACTTACCATTTATTAAACTTGATTTTGTATACTACATTACTATTTTGATTTGCTTGTCAAGCTACGGACAGGTACCTTCCATTAGTTATCGCTAAGCTTCTTGGAGAACAATATTTGTTACAAAGCTTTTAATTGGATTATTTTGAACCACTATATTGTAAGTTAGTTATTACAACGTTTGTGGAGTTATGGAGTAGCAATGAAAACTAATTAAAGTAGAATTCCTCTGTTCATGTTTATTTTGTTGCTTTTAAAACATTTTATTCAATAATCATATATAGATGTAATTTTTCTCTATTAAAGAAAAGTCTCTATTTTAAACAGGTAAGAATTATAACACTATATTTTAAGCTTAAAAAATATTAAATATCTAAAAATTAGTCAAAACAGTTTTTAAATATTTAATTATCGTTTAATATAAACACAAAATGTATAAAAGCATTCACACACACATATATATATATATATATATATATATATATTAATTTATAGAAAGGGTAACTAATGAACACTATTCCACACCAGCCCCGAGAAGCTCTCAAGGGATGACATCTTTAGACTAAACACACAATAATGTGAAACCACTAAAAATAAATACATTTATTGAATGGTAAGTAAGAGTCTGGAAGGCTAAACCAAAATAAAATATAAGACTATACTAGGGATTAAAAACCCCACGTCAAACGGCGACCTAGGTTATAGCCTTCCAAACGGCCCTATAAAAACTTGTCAAAATGAAATATTGGAATCCAAGCTATTGGATAACTTAAATCGTCCCATCATAAAATAAATAAAATTCACATAACATCTTGTAGGAAAACTGGCAGTAATTTCTTTAAAAAATAGTTAAAATAAAAAGGTTGAGCGCAGAATTAAACCCAGATTGATAACATGGTAGATTTGTGCAAAATCAAGTATGCCAAGCCCAAATAGATACTCTTTTCTTTGAAATTAAGAATTATAAGATGGTAAACCCGTGAGTGCTCATTAGTGAAATACCTGTTTAATTTATAGGTGAACCAAATAATCCCTAAATAATCACCCATTGATTTCAAAAGAGAAAAATGTGGCCTCACTTTAATTATAGCTACTGCTGTTTTGAAGTTAATGGGGACACTGTAAATGTTAACCATAAGGTAGACCTCTCATTAACTTTATGAACGCTTTTACCATGTTACCAGCACTAACGGAAACTTGTAAAGTAGTGGCTATGTCTTAACCTTATGTTAAGCCCTAACAAATAGAATAAAATGACATTGTAAGATCAGGCTATTGTTCTG
>CABFVZ010001663.1:106452-175850 GCA_902151445.1 Timema monikensis | reverse complement strand
TCACCCTTCCACGGACTATATGTTCACGATGTTTACAATAACAACGCGTCACGCCCGAGGGCTGTGATGAGGGGTCAACCACAGTAGTCTAGTTGTTTACTATAATTCTTCCCTGTTGGGATGATAACTTCTTTTATTTGATAAAAGACTATTTAATTTAAGATCAACCTAAAACATGTGATACTATTGAATGGTTTAAATTTAAATAAACTGATTTGTCAAACTTGTATATTTACCTTATGCTTGCACCTTCCAAACCTTCCTTATTTAACTTTGCTTGTAAATGTAATCGTCATTTCTTCTATCAAATAGGAGAAGCGACGGTTTTGTTTTTATTCTCTATCAAATATTTTACTCTTATTTCATGGCCACTCTGTATACTAAACCCGTTTCGGTGGCCGCATGGTGGCATCACCCACATTGACTAGACTTCCGATTACTGGGAGATCGGGGTTCGATCCCGGTCGGGTGTACTGAGGATGGTTTTCCTAAATGGTTTACCAAGCTCCCTCCACGCAAATGCAGGTAGAGTTTTTCTAAATTATATCTTTCTCATCTATATCTCATTTGAATAATTATTACATAGGCGTATAACCCGAACGGGTAGTAAGACGCGGTGCTAAACATATATATATATATATATATATATATATATCATTTATTTATTTTAGCACCGCGTCTTACTACCCGTTCTGGTTATACGCTTTAAGTACTAATTACGATAATGGATTAGTAATTGGGAAGGTTGAATTAGAGAAAGTTAACCCGCATTTGCGTGGAGAGAGAGTGGAAAACCATTTAGGTAAAACCACCCTCAGTTCACCCAACCGAAATTCGAACCTCGATCTCCCCGTCCTCAGCAGTCGAGCTCAACACGACAAGTGTGTTAGCCAACTACGCCACCGAGGCGGGTTATAGATATATATAAAACATAAAAAAATTGGCATATTTTTTAAATCATTCTATCCCAGGGAAAGAGTAAGTATTCGTTAATGCTTTAATTTCACTAATGAAGTATTAACATCGGTTTTACAGCAGATCCGACGTTAGTGACAAATTCAACCACCAAGCGCTGTAGTAGATACGTGAGTGCTAGAAAAGAACTGGAATCACTGTTGTTGCTTTAATGGAACTCGTTTAAATAGCAGGAATTTTCACACAGAGGAAAAATAATTTAAAATTTTCCAAAAACAGTTTTTTTTCCTAATAAATATTCCGTATCACATATGTTATGTATAACTATACTCTTGTGGTCTTCCCTAATGCCTATACACATTAATCTGGGTGTACTTCCTCTAAAACGAACCTTCCTCACTCCTACCCCTTTAGATTAAGCCTATGATACTCTTGGAATTAAATGTAATAACTGGAGGGAATCATATTGAGCCGATTAAATGGGTCGGCCATGTTGGCTTAAAGGCTAGTAAGCTATAATCGGCTGTAGTTGGGTGAAAACATATGTTAACACGGGGTATCTGATCTGATAAGAGATGTGTGCAGCGATAAAAAAAATTGACAAGGAATAACAGTTGATAAATAAACAATCGTGCCGAAAAGAACAATGGAATAAATAACAAACTAATGTGACTGTTGATTTATTTATTTTACACAGCGCTTTTAATTACACTAATGGGATAGAGATGAGGAATGTATAATTTAGAAAAGGGTTTACCAAACAGTGTTACGTGAACCTTGTGGTGTATGTGAAATATTTCTAAGGGTGCGTGATATGCCAATGTGTGTGTTTTAGCACCCGTCTTACTACCCGTCCGTGTCATACGCTTGTGTACTAATTACGTTAATGGTTTAAAGATAAGGGAGTTTATATTTAAAGAAAGTGTATCTGCATTTGCGTGGAGGGAGAGTGGAAAAGCATTTTTGAAAACCTCCTTCAATACACCCGACAGAGATTATAACCTCAATATTCCCGTCATCGGCAGTCTAGTCTACTGCTAGGGTAGCGCGTTAGACCATGCGGTCACCAAAGCCGGTCACTGTTTTGTATTAATATATATAAAACAGTCCTCGTGGTGTGATAGTCAGTGTACCTGGGTATTTTTACCGAAAGGGGAATTATTCCAAAGGTCACCAGGGTCTGGTTAGTTAGGCTTAAGTTAGGTTTAAGAGTTTCCCTCCTACTAACTACCATCATCACCTCATCTCATCGGGACATGGAAAGAGTCTCCACTGAAAAGAATATACGATCCGTGCATTTGGGCGTATCCTGCGGTAGCAGTACATAAGTGTTGGCTAATCTTTTCTCAAACTAGACTGCGAGTGATGTAGGTCAGATACGCATATATTAAAGATGGGTCGAATCCACTATTTTACGAATTCGAACCTCCAATTTATCTTAAAATCCCGAATCTCAAATCCCAATCCAAATCCGAATCTTGGAAAATATTATAAACTTGAGAGGAAGTATTTAAATAGAATAGAATAAATAATAGAAAATACTAATAGTAACTAAATGCTAACATATTTTCTTATAATCCATTCATCATAGCATTCATACACAATTAAGTGATAAATTACTGGTCTGGGTACTGGTTTTTAAGTTCATCCTATAATTATATTAGAGCTCTAAAACAAATTTCACTCGGAAAATTGAAAAAAATACTTTTTTTAAAGAATTTAATTTTCGAATACAAAATTTTCTCTAATCCTCTAATCTCTAATACCCTTAAGGATTTGAGGGATTCGAAGCATTCAAGGACCCATCCCCAACATAAATAACATATATTAATCTATAAAAATACATTTTTTTTAAAGTCTGATAAACAAATTAACAAAAATTGTGTTGTCATGTCATGGATTTATATACCGGTGCGTATAAACTTTTCTTTACCTCTATCATGCCTTAATTTGTTTGATTTACCAATGATGCTTTGTTAAATTTTGGAACTACCGTTTAAACTTTACAAGACTATCGGTATTTATTTATTATTTTTATAAACAACTGGAACGGGTACGTTGGTTAGGACATGGCCCCGAAGGGCAAACTCAACTAACGAAAAATTGGGAAGCACTGAATTTTAGAGGGAAATGTATCCGCATATAAACGTAGAGAGAGTGGAAAATCATTTTAGGAAGCCGCGTTTGGATACTAGTTCGGATTAACATGGAATAAGTATGAAGAAGGTAGAATCTTAGAGGAAGTGTACCCACATTTTCATGTAGGAAGAGTGGAAAAACATTTAGGAAACACACAGCTGGTATTCACAGCCCTATCTCCCCGATCTAATCTAACACGAGAGAGACGCGTTATACCGTACGATATTTCGATACGTGTGCGCCACTCGCTGTTTGGAAGTGTTTGACATGACTGTCTTGTTGTGTAACCATGAACCGCCGCATATCAAGGCTCTCCATCAGATTCAGGAATGAGGTGAAGTGTTTCAAGGTCGCGCCCACCCCTTCGACATTTACTAAGCACCTATAAGTGGCCTAAACCAAAATAAATAAACCCTAGGACTATTTTATTTAGGATCATTTATTTTATATTTTTAATATTTGTCCAAGCTACACTACTTTTATTATTATTATTATTATTGTTATCAGCACCGCGTCTTACTACCCATTTAGGTCCCACGAACTTACGCTAATGTGTAATGGTAGGGTGAGTGTGAGAAGAAATGGAGGACCTACAGTTTAACGTGGAATCCGAACCACGGTGGAGGCCTGGCATTCCCCACATTCAGTACTTATAGGAAGTACCTTTTAGAAAATATAAACGTATTTTTCTGCTGCCAGCATTGATAACATGTTACTATTGTTTGCATTATTTTATAGGTTTTTTATTATTATAACAAAAAAGCTGAAGATCTCATGACTTGATGTATGAATACGTGAAAGTAGATCTAGTAAAAATTTTATATTCAAGATAAAGTACTTTCTATGAAAACTTGAATGTAGTAACCTTTCATATGACACCTTAGCTCTGTGAGTAGCACATCTGCTTACTAGGAGTTCTTAGCTAAGATTCCTCGGCACGGCTGGAGAATGAATAGCTTATTAGATCGATTTTATCCCTTTCCCGGTGATGAATCAACGACCCGCGATACTGGGTGTTGTGTGTATGTTTTAGAGTTAAGTTAGTGTGTAGGTCGTGTTCTGATATAATTGGCTGGCTCAGAAGATAGTGTGCGCGTATGTTAAGGCTTCGTCTCGTCTTGTCTGGCTATCCAGTGCCAAGGAGGTCGGGGTTCGAATAATTCTATCCAAGTCTATTGAGAATATTGTTTTTCCTAAATGCTATGCCACGGGTTTTCCACGCAAATTTGGGTACATTTCCTATAAATTTAAACTTAAACGGGCTATACAAGAAGTTGGTTCAGAAAGTTTGAGTAAAAATTCTCCACATAACTTTTTTATAACCTTAAAAAGAGCTAGAATCAGACCTTCACTCGATTCATTCCTTGTTTTTTATTTTATTTTATATAGCAATTTACTACGCGTTCGGGTTAAAGTGTTCTAATTAGGCTAGTGTGTTGAGGATGAGGTATATTTAATTTAGAAGAAGTGTAGTAGCGTTTGCAGAGAGATCGAGAATGGAAAACCACTTCGGAAAAAACCACTTCAGTACACCCGATCAAGATTTGATCCTCGCCATCGGCAATCCAGTCTATTACGATAGTTACGCCTTGGACCGTGTGGCCACTGAAGTGGGTTTAATACCTTGTTGAAATCTTATGTACAAATGTTTAAAGTCTAAGTCAGGCATGTCAAATCTGCATCTTGACGCTTAATTCTGTGGGTTCCGCAGTCGTCAAATATTTCGGTCAGATTATTATTATTATAAACATTGTATAAATAAGCCATTTGACCGTTGGAAAGCAGTCATAATTTGATAAAATATAGCAACTAAGGTTGGCACACCAATTTTTACTCCTTACTCATTAGAGATCCTCTTACAAACCAAATAATGTGCAACGTATGACAACACATGGGTGTAGTTGTTTTCTCTTATGAAAATTTTAAGCACAAAACTTACAAAATTGCCGCAAAAAAAATCCAAATTTCCTGGAAAATAGATGTTTAGTCTTGAACATTGTGTGTGTGTTTTTTTTTTCAATAAGAAGAATTTTAGAATTGAGGTGTTTTTTTTTATTTAAGATGGTGACACTATTGTATATTTACTTAAATGCGGCCCCCTCAGTATTTTCGATTTGATCCTTTTGATCAAACGAGTTTGGTAGCCTTATATAAGTCATCATCCTCGCGATAAATCTGACTTCCGATGATGGGGAGGTCGGGATTAATATTTCGGTAAAGAGTGTTATTTTTTCTTAAATTGTTACCCACTCTCTCTCTCCACTAAAATATGGGTATATTTCCTCTAAGTTCTACCTTACTCCTTTCTGACCCCATTAGTGTAAATATAAGGATAGTAAGCCTAAGACGCGGTGCAGAAAAAACAACAAAAAACATTAGTTTGGGGCTCACTGCGTTTAAGATGGTAAGACCCACCTCGGTGGCGTACTTAGCAAACGTGCTAGTTTCGTGTTGAGTTAGACTGCCAAAGACGGTGAGATCGAGGTTCGAATATCAGTCGAGGGAACTGGGGGTGGTTTTTCCTAAATGGTTTTCCACTTTCCCTCCACGCAAATGCGGTTTCACGTCCTCTAAATTTAACCTTCCCAATTTCTAACTCATTGGCGTAGTTAGTACTTAGGCGTATAACCCGAACGGTTAGTAAGATGCGGTGCTAAAAATAAATAAATAAATAAATAAATAATAATAATAATGATAATAATAATAATATGGTAAGAGCCACTCGCGCCTTACACAAGTGTGTAACTAAATTGAAGGCTACAAACAAACGCTTTTTAAGCTGTGAAACCACCCATGTAATTTTGTCCTCCACTCTTTTTCCTTTTTACGACATTCGTAAAGTCATAAACATGACAAATTTTGTTTCATAATATTTTTAAAAAAAATTACACGTTGATTTTTGTACACAAAAAAATAAAACGGAATAGAATACGTTGAATAAACCTATTCAACTCCAAATGTTTGTGTGAGTTGCTTTAGGTTAAGTAGGCTTACTTTATATTTAAGTTGATGAGCTATTAACTTATTATTAGTAAAAGAACTAAAGGGAAATCGTGGTGGGATGGATGGTAGGTCTAGAATATACAAAAACTTATGGAAAAGTATCATTTTGCTCTAAATATTTGACAAAATATACCTACTAAATATTATTAGTATAATCATTGAGATGTTAATGTTGATGCTGATAAGATTTGATTATTTGCTAGTATATTAAAGAATAACATTTTAGTAACTTGTATAATGTCTACCTTTCTACAGCGATATCATTATTCTCTATCCTTCATATCAAATTTTAAGATTAATGTCATTTATTTGATGTATTCAACGCGCACTTTTTGAACAGACTGATTACATCAGTACACAGAAATTTCTATTAGCAAGAGCGAAAGGACCTACCAATTTTTCCGGGAAAGCTATTTTCACATACCTTCCTGGGTTCTTTTACATGTCACAACTGACATGGGACCAACGGCCTTACTTCCCCTCCGGAGGAAGTTATACTAAGCTCAAGAAAAATCCATCAAGCTCAGTTGGGTTTTAACCCACAAACATCGGGTCTTGAGGCGAGCATTTTACCCCTAAACCACCGATGTCAACAAATATTAAGACATTTTTTCAAACGTATGATTATTGTTTTTTGCCACCAAGTCTTTTTGCCTCCCCAGGTTATACTACACTAACAGAGCAGGGATGAGGTAGGTAAGATTTAGATAAAATGTACCCACATTAACGTGGAATGAGAGTGAAAAAATTAGCCTCAATACACCCGTCCGGGATTCGAATCCCAGTCTCCCTGTCATCGTAAATCCTAAATATAGGAGCTTGACATTTAGTAAGTGTGTTTTCTAATGCGGGTGTTTAAACTTTAATGAATTAGAGCAGTGTCTCTCAAATTGTAGTGTGCGTACCCAAGAGGTGTGTGAAGGATTTCTGGCGGTACGCCACGTACCATTAGATTTTATTAATAATAAACTATGTTAAGAGAATAATCAATCTGATAAACAAATTAAATAAGATTTTGACGTGATGTCACAAGTTTTTAAAATAATTTCTTTTCCTCTGTCACGACTTCGTTTAACTTAACGCTTAGTTATTGTTATTATTATTATTATTATTATTATTATTATTATTATTATTAGCACCACGTCTTACTACCCGTTCGGGCTATACGCACTTACGCTAATGTGTAATGATTGGTAGATTGTGAGATGAAATAGAGGACCTTCAGTTTAACATGAGATCCGAACCACGGTGAAGGCCTGGCATTCCACACATTCACAAGTTGTGATTAATACACGTCTTGTCAGAGATGAAGGAAGGGTTTGGCTATCAGATAAATCTGTGCCGAGACCAAGGATTGAACCCAGGACCCCCAGCATAGAAGTCTGACACTTTACCCCTATACCACCAGGTTATATTCTACAATTCATTAGGTTGTTTTCATGAGAATCCAAACAGTGTACGTTGTTTAGGCCATGGTCTAGAAAACGGTGCAAGTTGTTTAGGTCATGGTCTAAAAAACGGTGCAAGTTGTTTAGGCCATGCTCTAGAAAACGGTGCAAGTTGTTTAGGCCATGATCTAGAAAACGGTGTAAGTTAAGAAACAATGAATTAGAGCACTATGCGTTTTATATATTTTAAAATATGGACGCCATTTTGTCATATTTAGGTTTAATCAACCAATCTATTATGTTGTCCTACTAATAAATAAAATTGAGTCAAACATAATCAAATTCATCATAACCGTATTCTAACAAATCTATTTTTTGGGTTTGCTGCTTTATCTAAATTACCCTTGATTTGTATGTACCTGCGATCAAATTCATATTGCATCGATATATGATGGAAAATATCCTTATGTAACAAATGTGTACAAAATAGCCAAAAAATTTTAAACGCTACCGAAGTACACAAACATACTGACATACATATTCGTAAAAAAATAAAAGGTCATGCAATAAACCACTTTATAAGACTCGAGGTTACAAAATAAAAGTCTATTTTTATAAAAATAAATCTCAAGATCTAATTTTTCAGTACGATTGCCTATGCTTTATAGGTGGAGAAAATATGTTCAAGAGGCATGCAGACAAAAAAAATATTAGTAATAAGTTAAGTGATTACTTTACCTCAACAGCCAGCTGATTTCTCGCACCATTTTTGTCTAACTTTTATTTTCTTATTCGTTCCTAGCTCAAAGTCTGTCCACCTTTTCTTCTTTTGATCTCTCTCTCTCTCTTGTCTGTGTTTTTTTTATATATATAAGTCCTTGACCAAGCGAACGAGCCCGGTGGAATAGTTTGAAAGTTTGGACAAATCTCGTTCGTACGCGTGCTGTTTGACGTACTTGCTGCTTGAACCAGTTTTTCAGATCACACGGCACAGCCTCGCAACAAGTGGGCACACTCGCACACTGTAGGGGTTAAAAAAAAACTCTGTCCTGTCCAACCGTGTCGCACAAAAAAAAAACACAAATACTCACGTGAGCTATGTGACCACCTTCCACTTTTTATTTTCTAGTGGACATATTTTCTTTTATTTCACTTACAACGAAGTTAAAATGTCGGGTTTCACGTTTGGGTGGATATAAGAGACTTGCAGTCAACAATGTCTATTAACTACATAAAAGAGTCATTAAGTTGAAGATAAGATTTTATAACTGTAACTATCGTGGTAGAAACCAACAAGCACAGAAAAAGTAATCCGAGATATAAGAACGATATTATTGTTTTATTTTATTTTAGCTGTACACTAAATGTTTAAAAGACAGTTGTAATGAACTGTAGGTGTTTCTTTTTCTATATTTAGTTCGAAGAAGCACCGACCAATCTTTTCCAAAGATAAGTTCTTGGTGGGCTATTCGCTGTGTTTAAGATAATACTGATCAAATGAAAAGAAAGAATGAAAGTAAGAAGCAGACCTATAAAAGCAGACTCTGCTCCAACAATGCACAATCACGGTATATATCAGCTGTTAAGAGTCACGACGTAATTTTTGGGCTAGGCCAGCCAATGTTTGACAGTTCAATGCCGATTCGGGGATTATTATGTGCAACACTCTTTTAACACTTGGCACCACCAAATCAAAATCGATTTTTTTTTTTAAAAAGGTGATCCAATAGTCAACAATGACTATTTTTCTTACACAAGGTCCACATATTAAAGATATTTGTCAAATGTAAATAAATAATTCATCATATACTTGGCTAAAACGCAATTAAGATAAATTATCACTCAAAGGATCTCTATTCATTGTTGGAGACAAACATTTATTCTATTTTACACTCACTTGTGAGATGGGTAAATAACATTTTGGTACACATTTTTTTTATTTTTCCAATTCTATGATAATGCAATAGGGTTGAGTGACCTTTGAGGGGGATAGTGGGGGTGAGTATTAGATGTCTTGAGAAATATTGGTCTCGAAAGAAAAACGGCGCAAAACTGACGCCGACATAGCGCCGGAAAGAGAGAATTTTTTTTAGAAAATCTTATTTTATTTACAAACAAAAATTAAATCCCTTGTTTAATTTTTTTTTAAACTAAATGACACGACGTAATTTTTTCCCCCCACGTTCAAACGCGGCGCGCGCGCGCACACACGCACTCACACTGCTTCACGCACTGTTACCACAACAACACCACCACACTGACAAGCCAAAGAAGATTAGACTGATCCCATCTCTCTACTTGGTGGAAGTCCTTCGTCCACGGCGCACGCGCCGCAGAGACATCTCTTGGTCGAACAAACAACTAGCCTCTAGCGCCAAAATGACGTCACGCCGGCCCCTTCCAATAAGAGCACACAAATTTTTTACATAAAAAAAAGAACGTTTTTAAATGTGGCAAAATAAATTTGCTAACAATGTATGAAAGGCGAAAAAACTACTAAGTATTTTGAACTAACCTATTATTATTTTTGTGGCTAGCCACAGAATTATCTATGTTGATTTTTTTTTCGTAAAGGATTAAAGATAGTAATTTTTTTCTCTCTCTCTCTTTTTTATAACCAACTATGTATTTTTCCTAACGACGTTTTTAATTTGTTACAAAGCTTTAATACCTCACGGGTTACATAAGAAATAAGGTAAATGACTTATAGGAAGGAGGACCCTGATAAAGATTTGGACAAGAGCCCAAGCGCTTCTTAACTGTAGGGGATGGGTATACACAATGAACGTCAAAATATTCTTCTCTTTTTTTTAACCATCCTTCATCATTATAATCATAAACGTGTTTCGTCTAATTATCTTATCACTCAGAAAACTTAACTGCAAAGTAGATTAACCGTTGTATTTGTAACGTTACGACTTCTTTACAAAATGGACGGGAGGGTTCAATGAACTTAATCAAAATGCAGTAACTCTCTTTTTTACTTTTATGTCTTTCTTTTTTCTTGTAGTTTAGTAGGTCATTTTTTTTAATGACCAGCCACGATGAGTGAAGGAAGTTGTGAAAACATATGGCGGATAGGAAAGCATATGCTTTTGGAAATTGGGGGAAATCACATTTTAAGTTTGTTTTCATTCAATGACTATTTAAACTAGGAAATAATGAAAGTTATTTAAAATCGAATAATTTGAATGAAACATATTATATGCAAATATAAGTAATACAGGGCATTAATATTAAAAATAATATTGCTAGATTAAATCCTGATAAGTGCTGAATAAATACAGGAAAATGCAATATAAATTGTTCGTTTTTAATATATTTTGTCATTTCTAAATACTACTAAGAACATTTTTTCGAAACTTACTCTAAGAAAATCCCAAGTGAAACCACAATTTTCTTACAAATGAACATATCTGATATCTATAAAAGCTACTAGATCTACTTTCGTGTATTAATACATCATGTAATGTGAGCTGCAGCTGTCACTTTTGTATACATATTATCAATACCTATAAAAATAACCCCATCAATATGATAAAATGTTATCAATGTTGACCGTAAAAGTATGTTTGTATATTTTTTTAAAGTGCTCCAAATGTCCTTTCTTAAGAAAATAAAAGTATATAAATGTATATACATTTATCGAAATTTAAGTGTTTGATTTTGATTTCGCCAACTTTAGATAAAGCTTACTGTAATACAGTTTGATATAGGTGCTCCCTGGGTTCAAACCACGATATTGAGCCACGGAGCTGGACGCCAAGATTATAAATAAACAGGAATATCCTTAGTGAGACCGGTCTTTCATATAGAGAAACTGGTCATCTAAAAAAACTAATATAATTGACTTAAAAAATGTACGCATCGCTTGCGGCTTCTTAGCGCCTGTAATGACAAAACCCGCCATACTTGGTAGTCAAAAGAGAAGTGCACATTGATGGGGGCAAGGCGCTTTGAAAAAAGTAGCATACTGATGAGATAATATTGCTAACAATGACGTGGTAACGACACTGTTTCCCATCAAACTTTATTACTTAGTTTTCAGGGATCATAATCGTTTTAAATTTTAAACTAATACAAAACTATAAGTTTGTCATTTTCTGAAATGTGTATGCCCTAATTGTAGGTATTTATACAACTAACACACGATGCATTAACGCCATGCCAAATTTTAGGAGAGAAATTTTTTAATTTATATGAAGTGCACTATAATTCACTGTAAGCCATTTTAGCGTGATAAAAATAACATTCACCAAAATGAGATTCAAACTCAATCTTCCTACTCAGATCCAAACACAAGAGCGGTTGCAAGACATATTTTTATGAAATAATTTAAAAATAAGATCGTTTCTTGGAAACCTCTTAATATATTGATTTACCCCCGGCCATGAAGGCCTCTTGTTAGAATCCAGATAGAAGCCGTCGTGTTGGGGGAGACAAGTGGTTTAAAGTTCATTACAATTAGGAGATTCAAAGCTAAGATAATTATGTAGGTCTAAGACTAGTATTTGTGTTCGAATGGTATGAAGCAGTATTTTACAAACTGAGGTACGTGACGCAACACTGAGTTTTATTAATCATAAAATATGTTTTTATATCTTTAGACCCTCTTCGGTGGCCACATGGTCTAAAGCGCAACTCTCGCATTAGACTAGACTGCCGATGATGGTGAGATCAAAGTTTGAATATTGGTAGGGTGTACTGAGGGTGATTTTTCCAAAATGGTTTTCCACTCTCCTTCAAAGCAAATTTAGGTACAATTCCTCTAAATGTAATCTTCCTAATCCCTAAAACAGCTAACATAACTAGTACACAAGCTTTTAACTCGAACGGTTAGTAAGAGGCAGTATTAAATAATAATAAATATTAATATAACTTTAGTTTTGGTAAACAAATAATTATTAGTCAAATGGTGGGATGGACTTGTATAAGTTTTTATTTCCCTCTGTCACTGTTTTGCCTAGCTTAAACCTCAACTTTTTTAAATTTGGAACGACCGTGTCCACCTTACAAGCTAGCAAATATTTGTTTGTTTGTTTTATAAAGTGATGAAAAGGGCAAATCAGACCATGGCCCTGAAAGAGGCACGTAACTGACGAAAGTTTGGTAAACACTGATCTAAGGTGTTACTCTCGCCACAGACTAGACTTCTGGTAAATCATAAATAGGAGTTTATATCCCGGATGGATGTACAATATGTACAATGGGTTATTCTACCTAAATTTTTCAAACTACTCCTCCATGCAACTGCTTATACAATTCCTCTTGATTCTACCTTTATCATCCCTACCCAATTATTGTAAATATGTGGATAGACTGGACGAATGGTAAGACACAATGCGCAAACAAAAAATTGTCTAGCTAAGAACTTGTGAGATACTATATTGCTTTCAATTCAGTCAACATAAAGTTTAATAATTATCACACTTGACTTACAAACTAGCTTAATCTATAGTAGCCCACTTAGTACCACACACCTAAAACAAGAGTCTTTGAGTATTTGGGTATTTGGTCCGCCACCCATAAACAAATTTATTATTTTAGCTGTTCTTTGTGATCAAACTTTTGACCAGACCTCCTTATTAGTTATTATATTGCCACAGGGATGGGTTTGTGTTGTGGTTGGGTTTATTATTTGTTTATTTTACTATCTCATACAGAGAAAGTGTTATAATTGTGAACGTTTGTGGCCTATGGATATTATTACGTTTTACTGTATGTGCACCCGAACAAAAAAAATTAGTTTTAAAATCCTGTCTTTGTCTATTTCGCTATTTATACCTGTGGCTACACCTCAAACAGTTTGGAGTATTCCATTCATACTTGATATTTAGATGTTATATGATCATACCTTAAGGAAATATCGTGATTTTGATTACAGCACTAAAATGAAGAGTATTATTTCAAAAATGTTCATACATGGCCGAAATAATTTTGTTTAAAATAAGTATCTGGCGAGGATTGTATATAATAAATAAGAATATATTTTTTGTGTTTCTAACAAAAAATAATTTAACTTTAGTTTACTGATGACTGGTTTTGGAAAATTTGAAATAAAAAAAGTTTTAACTAATATATTCAAAATTTATTATTTATAATTATTTGTATGATTATCAAAGCAATGTTTTTATCGGAGGTAAAATTATTCAAAGGTGTCCTTGTTAATGGATTTTTTTAAAATTAGTTCTTACTCAAAATAAAGGCCCTACTTATATGAAAAAGTATGTACGATTGTGTCTTGCCATTTATTTGCCAAATAACATTTTTTGAGGTTAAATCAATTAAAATATATTATTTAAAAACAATGTATGTGGTTTTCGGTTAGAATATGTTTGTTTATTATTAAGTACTCCGCGTGCTACTACCAGCATTGGTAGTCCGCATATTTACACAAATAGGATAGTGATGAGGAAGGTAAAATTTCGAGTAAGTGTATACCTGCATGAATGGAATTAGACAGTTTAAGCAATTCGAGTATCAAACCCCTTGGCTTAACTTAACTTATTACTTTCTCTCGACACCTCAGAGAGAGAAGTGTTGTGATCGTTTAAATAAATTGAACTTAACATTTTGAAAAATATCGACGTTATGAAACAGAAAGCAATGCCGTCTGTCTGTCTGTCTGTCTGTACCTCGCACTAGGGCCTAAACCACCGATCGAGCTAAAACTCTGTAGCTAGGGTTTTCATAAGGTCTCCCCAAGATATTTTTGGAATAATATAACTAATCCTAAAATTAATGGTAGTTTGTAGTTTATTGATGGGGGAGAGGGGGAGGATATATAAAACCGATTTTCCCAAGATCCGCTTTAAAAAATTTGTAGAGGCATTGTTTATTTAGCATTACAAAAAAAATTAAAACTTTGGTTTTTCCATAAAAATATTATTATTATTATTATTATTATTATTATTATTATTATTTAGCACCGCGTCTTACTACCCGTTCGGTTTATACGCTTTAAGTACTAATTACTTGTGAAGGTTGAATTAGAGGAAGTGAACCCACATTTGCGTGGAGGGAGAGTGGAAAACCATTTAGGAAAAACCACCCTCAGTTCACCCTGCCGATATTCGAACCTAGATCTCCCCGTCCTCGGCGGTCTAGCTCAACACGACTAGCGCGTCAGCCAACTACGCCACCGAGGCGGGTTCCATGAAAATAAATGTTAAGGTAATTTAATTTATTGCAAATTTTCAATTTTGATCTAATCTCTGCAACTAATTGAAGTACTAAATAGCTTATCGTTGTAAAGTTATAGTAGACCTATTAATAAAAATAAAGATCTATTATTTGAAATAAATTTTTATAAAATTAATATTTTATTACCTATAAGCAAACATAAATATTTTTATGGCAAATTTTTTAATGTGAAATTGATTACTATGCTCTTTGGTGGACATAGATGTTCCTCTTTTCTCAATGTTTCTGCAACAGTTTATACTATTTCATTTGTGTTCTTTCGTGGAGTGTTCATGCAACAATGTATATTATTTCTCGTTTCACAAATATTACAAGTTTTTACTAAATTTCTCTATTTTAAGATGAATGGAAGATAAAGTATGTGCGGTGCACCGTATTATTTATTTTTAATACGCTTTAGTGCGAGGGAACAACTTAAAACTTTCTAGTTCATCCACGAAAAAAGAGGGGAGGAATAATTTAGCAAAGTATCAATATGAATTCCCTTTCTTTTCCAGAGAAACTCGTCCCTACCCCTCTCAACCCTTGATTCAAACCCGGATGAGTCCCGATTACGGCTTACGTCGGTAAAAAACAATAAAATAAAGGCTGACCTTTCACTTATCTTTGAGTTCATCGAAACAGTGGCTATCAACATGATACCGTTGTTAGTGGCTGTTGTGTCTGAACAAAGCTTGCTACCGGCTTATAATTTACAAATTATAGCTTGCCACAAGAGAACTTTACTTCTGGTTTACACACCTCATGGCAACCAACACTTCAACAACGATTTCCCTCACCGTCAAATATTAACTACTTCCTGCTCGAACAACGAACGGTGTTTGTATTCTTTACACTGGTGTGATTCTTAAGAAGAAGATATTTTAGTTAATTTATGAACTAAACAATTTAGGGACGTATCATCCGCTCATTTTTTTGTTAAAGCTAAACCTTTATTTTATAACAATCCGATTTTCATATGAAGGGCCTTATCTGACAGCTATATAATCTATTATATCTATTTTCACGTATTCGCATCAAGAAATATGTACAGTAGCTGTCAATTTTGAGAGGTGTTAACAATACCTATAAAATAACGCCAACAATTTAATAAAATGTTATCAATGCTGACCACAAAAATTTTGTTTGTATTTTCTAAAGGTTTCTTTCTAACAAAATCTCACTTTATAATATAAAATTACCTGATTTAAAGAATGGAATGGGTAAGCGAGAGTCAAAAAATAAATGTTATTTTGCAACACGACCAACTATTTGTGCAAGATATCAGCATTTAATTATATTGTTGGATTAGGGATGAGAAATATGCCAATTGGATATGAAATGTAACCAAATTGGAGTGTGGGTGTAGGGGGAGTGATAAACCAATTAGGAAGACCCACCTCAGAAAATCTGGCCAGAATTCGAACCCAGAACACCCCGTCAGCAACAAACCAGACAATACTAGACTGACGCCTTAGTTCAAATGCCAAACAATTCAGACACTAATAAAATAAGATAAAAAATATATTTGCCAGTGTGTTCTAAACGCATACCCAAAGAGGTACACCAAAGATTTCAGTGGGTACACCAAGAAAACAGGTGTCTTGATCGTCTATGCGCGCAGCGCCATGTTGTGGAAATAACCTCTGAGTACGGGCAGAGTATAGCCTGAGCAAGCCCGGGACCAGACTTTGGCGAGACTCAAGATATTGCGTCATAGATCGTACTAGCACGAGGCTCATACTCTGCCAGTACTCTGGCTGTGCTCAGCATCGTCCTTGCATACGGGCCTAAGTCTCACCCCCAGCCTCATACCCACTTCTGTGGCCTCATAGTCTAAGGTGCTACTAACACAATAGACCAGATTGCCGATGAAAATAGGTCGTGGTTTTTCCTAAATGGTTTATTTCCCACTCATTCTCTACGCAAATGAGAGCACACTTCCTCTAAATGTAACCTTACTCATCCCTAATCCACTAACGTAATTAGTACATAAACGTGCAACCCAAATTGGTAGTAAGACGTGATACTTAAAAAATGTGTTATAAATCATAACATATGCTTTTGTAATGGCAAGTCGGTTAAACAAATTAAGGCAGATTTTGACGGGATATCGTGGCCTTCATTTCTATGTTGCAGTTTTGTTTAACTTAACAATAAAGTTTTATTAAAATTTGAAACGATCGATTACATTCTACCATCTAAGGCAGTGGTTCTTAACCTTTTATTACTCACGACCTCCTAAATATCCTAAAATATTTTCGCAGCCCCCCTAGTTTTTACTAACATATTAATCGTTAGTATTTATTCTAAAATAGTGGCTTTATTTACTGATTATAATAACAAACAAATAAAAAACAAATTAACTAACCTAAATGTATTTAACGGGACCTCTGCTGTTGGACACTTTCCACTAATTTGTCTATTCGTGTTTCAATTGTATTACTTATTACTATTCGCATGCAGGAATTGATTCGGAGTCGATTTCGCTGCTTCGTATTAATATTTACCGTTGTGGAAAATCCCTTTTCACATAAATAAGTAGAAACAAAGGGTATCAAATTTTGAATGGCGATGGTAAACAGCTGGTTATTATATATATACTTATCCGTGAGTTCCATTATCCGTGCTTACCCTCCCTTCCATTACCCCGGAAAATTGAGAGTCTACTGTACTTACATGCTTACGATCATCGAATCCTTTCTTCCAAAACGTAACATTTAAGATAATTGACTTATAACATTTTTAATAATTTTTTCAAGCGCCTCCCACCCCCACCCCCAATACCCGTTCGTGGCCCCCCGGTTAAGAATCACCGCTCTACAGTCTACAGTACACGCGATAGGGGTTATTTGTTTAATTTCGTTTTATGAAAAGCTGGAAGGGATACTTTGGTCAGGACGTGGCCCGGACTTACGTGACTTACGAAAGTTTAAGAAACACTACTCTTGACCATGATCGATCCCTTAATTTTATAATTAAAAAAAAAAAGAGCAATTAAACTAAACCCAAAGTGCGTCCTTGTTTTTCTTGTCCCGTCAAATGACGCGCTCTCTCTCTTTCTATCTGTGACGCTTAATACCCTCTTTATTCGCCTTGAAACGTTAGCGCATTCTTTTTTAGGGTCTGGAGTCGAGGGGCTCACACCAAGGTGGGTTGGCTCAACCCCACCTGCAAGTTCTTAATATTTAGCGCACATTTGTTTGTATCCCATCGTATCGGTTCATTTATATATTATTTTGTATGAAAATGGGGTTGAAAAAAACCCAAATCAGGAATTAATTCTTACCCGCTGTAGAGTGATACGAATCCATGCGATACGCCATAGCGTTCGTTTACCTTTGCTTTGACCCTTGAGAAGTTCGTATCCCTAATAGTTGCAAGGATTAATGTTTTTACCATCATCTTTCCAAACGACTGGTGGCACATTTCCCTGAACTCCATTTTTATATTTATGCATCCTTCTAAGTTGAGGTAAATAAGACACAGAGCACTGCGTTGCTATATTTTATACCATGCACCGCATCTTAATTTCAGTCCGCGTTACATTAATTAGGTAGGTAGTATTTATAGGAAGTGTACATGCATTTGTGAGAAGAAAGACTGGGAAATAATTAAGGTTCAAACAACTCGGGTTGCCGGGTTTCGAACTCCAACCTTTCCATCACTAATTATAGTGATAATGAATGACCCCCTAGTGCTGGTTTTACCCGTTATTAAAGAATCGCACTAATGGAATCAACCTATCCTCCATTCAAATAATTGACAAAAAGTTAACTTTAAGAACTGCTGGTTGCGTTGGAACGCTTATGGGTGGTGTCAGGCGTGTACACAAAATGTTAGTTGGGAAACCTGAAGATACAAGACCCTTTCGTAGGCTAAGACATTGATAGGAGGATAATGATTAAATATATTTGAAGAAGTTTGGTTTTCAGTTTCAGGATCGGATGGGGGTGTCTCCGTAAAGGGTTTAATGGCCGTCTTAAGTTCTGGTGGCCGTAAACTTTATAGTTACTTAAGGTCAAAGAGCTAATTATAAAAATGCATGTTGATAACAAAAACATAGGTTGATTTAAAATAATTTATTAGAGTTTACTTCAAAATCATGAATCTATTAAGAAACTCTAGCCAAGCCTATTAGTTTATTTTTTGTTTTATTTGGTCAGTACACAAAACGTGTCTACTTGCTAAAACAAAATTTTCATAAATAGATATTATATTGTTTTATAGTTTAGTCGTTATTGAAGATTAAATTTTGGCCAAACTCGAGCTTGGATCCTTAAAAACAAATATTAGGGTCGTACTGAGGGAGATGGGAGTGTTCTGGGGATTAGCTCTCCTCCCCCCCAAAAATATTTTTTATTCCTTCTAAATGTCAAGGTTAGTAGCTTATTGGAGTTTTATAGAATTCATAGCTCCTACAATACCAATTACTCTGTTTAAAAACAACCTTTGTGTAAGTTATTTCAAGAGAGACTCAGTGTTAAAAACATTCTTGCCATCTGCTATTGACGGACTTCACCAAGAGCCACCATAGTTTAAAAAAAAAACTAAAAAAACACCCCAGCAAATTTCTAGTCACGGCCCTGACAAATATAAAAATAGGGTACTCTTTAGTAGGCACGCATACAAAGTGTCAAAGTGTCGTAATCTTGGTGCTATAACGTTGACACACACATTATTTCTAATATTAATACAGATGATGACACGAACAATTACGTAATCCTTTCAAGTGTCCCTTCTCATGCCATCATATATCAAATGAAACAATTGCGAGTCCGCGTCACTAGGGGGTAGAACGTTTCAGAGTAGAAGAGATATATTCCCGTAGGTCAGCTAGTAAAGCTGTAGAATAATCAAATTACCATGACTTGACTGGTGTAATAGAAACTTGCTCGCACCGAGGCGCGCCGTACCTAATTGCTATCATGTTAAAAACAAAACAAAAAAACTTATGAGAAGCATGAACGGGCGCCCAAGAGACGTGTTCACCTCGCATACCGGGAGAAGAAGGCTTGTCCCGGGTTCGAAACCTTGCGGCTCCTAGCCAAGGTGTGAGTGACGGGCCTACACCCTCGCTTGCTGGACGATGTAAAGAGAGAAGAGTACACATTCGTCAACACACACGCACGCAGAGGTTCTTGACCTTTTTACAATTTACATATCCTCAATAGGTTGCCCAATATGTCCCAATTACCCCTATTATCATTATTATTAGCATCACCAGTCCTATTAGATACCAGTATAACTTTAAAAAATAATAAGTCGTCATCTTGGTTTCACTTTCCATATGGATAGCTGGGAACATAACAGCTGAAAGAAAATAATAAGGATTTTAAAATATTTATTTATAGAAAATCACAAATACACAATCTGTATTGATAACAATGACAGTTTAGTCTAATCTAACAACTTTTAACCCGTTTTGGTGGCGTAGTTAGCTAACGCTCTATTTCCGTGTTGAGCTAGACCGCCGAGGACGGGGAGATCTAGGTTAGAATCTCGGTCGGGTGAACTGGGGGTGATTTTCTTAAATGGTTTTCCACTCTCCCTCCATGCAAATGCGTGTTCACGTCCACTAAATTCAACGTCCCCAATTCCTAATCCATTAGCGTAATTAGTAAAAGAGTATAGCCAGAACGGGTGGTAAGATGCGGTGCCAAATAAATAATGAAAAAACTTTTATTTTAAATAGTTCTGAGATAGATTCTCCCACCCCCATTATTTTGTGTCCATACCCCCAACGGGTGCGGATACCCCCAGTTAAAAACCCCTGTACTAGAGAATGAACAGCAGGTATAATTGGACGCCCACGATTATATTTGGTTAAATGTAAGAAAAGGCGGTAGCCTTAACTTCGCTGATCAATTCGATTATTATTATTATTAGCACCGCGTCTTACTACCCGTTCGGGTTATACGCACTTACGCTAATGTGTAATGGTAGGGTGATTGTGTTTGTGAGATGAAATGAAGGACCTACAGTTTAACATGGAATCCGAACCACGGTGGAGGCCTGGCATTCCTCACATTCACAAGATGTCTTACCTCTAAACAAATCAAACACATCAACCAGTTCTTGTAGCGTTAATATTAAATGGTTCAAGAAAGTGGAAAAAGTCTCCATTGATGAATATTCGGGCCTTACTAATCATTCATCTGGTATCCTAAGCAGACCGTCTACAGACAGAACTAAAAGATCAATTTCAGAACAATTCTCCTAAAAGAGAATTCATACAAACATTTGAAGGTTGGTGCACACTTAGCGATCGCATTTTATCAGCTAAGTACATTTTTTTTAATGTTGGTACACACTTGTCCGGTAACGCATCAAATCAGCCCAATTATACATTATTCTCTAAGAAAATGGATAAATATACAAATCGGTGATGAATATAACGTGGAAGACTTCGGAAAATATTTGTTTGAGAAATATGACGTTTCAGAAATCTTATTAATTTTATATCTAAACATAAATACAATATTAACATTAAAATTATAATTAAAAGTGATAGTTACACTCTTAGCACAGTCCAGTAGCACATAGTTATAACTTATAAGCTTCAATTTATATTAAAACTGTTTGATGATCACAGTTAGGTTTGCGTTAGAATGGCTTGCTCTTGACTAGAAGGCCAGGTTTCAATTCTCACCAGAATTTACTAAATGTTATTCTCCCAAAAAGTTGGCGCATCATCCCTTTTCCATGATAATGATGACACATTTCCTTGAAATTCATCCTTCCAAGATTGTCGCCTCAAGCTTTATATCTGCCCGCAGAATTGGGCAAGCGATAATAGAGTAATTTATTATTATTATTATTATTATTACTATTTAGCACCGCGTCTTACTACCCGTTCGAATTATACGCTTAAGTACTAATTACGCTATTGGGTTGAGGATTGGTCAAGTTGAATTTATAGGAATTTAACTCGCATTTGCGAGGAGGGAGAGTGGAAACCCATTTAGGAAAAACCACCCCCGGTTCACCCGACCTATTTTCAAACCTCAATCTCCTCGTCCTCGTCAGACTAGCTCAACACGAAACTAGTGCGTTAGCTAACTACGCCATCGAGGCGGGGGGGTTAAGATTTTAATTAAAGTCGTGTGCACCAGGGGTGGTTTCCTACATCATATTTTTCCTATTTGGTTTTCACATCCTTTCTCTATGCTAATGTGAGCACCATTTTTCCTCACTTACTTCCTGATCTCTACCGTTTGGATTAAGTCGCTAGTATCCTTTGTTATGAGCGTCATTTTGGTTATTTAGCCTATATTTTGGATAGTTTGATTGGTCAATAGCTATTTCTGAGTTTAGAGTGTGATTATTGATAAAATCAAAAACGTCCTCGTAAACTATTTTTGTTCTCCTATTCCTACTATCCTTCTAGACTAAACGGATATTTGTATTAATCGAGTGGGGATTAAGGTAAAACTATAGAGGAAATGTACCCGCTTTTGCGTGGAAGTAACGCGAGAAACTATTCAATAAAAACCCTTAATATACTTGGCCGGGATTCGAGCTCCAATACCCCTGTCACTGGCAAACCAGATAAGACTGATTCCTTTAGCCCCACGTACATCCTCCTGTGAGTTTGATTGTTTATATTCCTGTAGCAAATGGTAGGCCCTAGTCGTAGCTTTAGCATATATCGTCTTATAAATGGATTTCACTGACGGAGCTTTAAATTACGTTTTAATAGTATAGTAACCCGCGTCGGTGGGCACGTGGTATAAGATGTCTATCACGTCTAATTTGGTTTGCCAGTGATGGTGAGGAAGGGGTTCAAATCTTAGGTGATTTTACTAAAGTTGTTTATTCTTAACGCAAATGGGATCAAATTTTCTCTAAATATTACCTTTCTAACACCTATCCCGTTAGTGTAAATATATATATAGCCCGGATGGGTAGTAAGACGCTGTGTGAAAAAAAAAGCTATCTTGAAACAAAGTTGTACTAGTATAATTTAAACTCTTCAAACAATGAACGCTAATATAACGTATGCACGAAACAATAGAATGAAAACATTGTTCACAGATAATAAAAAAAACGAGGCCGCTGGTGTTAATAGATCACCACGGGGAGTTTGGCTCAAAGTCCTACAAGCTATGCCGCAACAAACCTCCCTTTATTGGAGGGGTCGCTTGCTTAACCCTTTTGGTCCAACCATAATTTCTTGACGCACTCCTTTAATTGGTAATACAGGTGGGAGGTGGGTTCAACAACAGGTTATGTGACCCTGATCAGGGACGCTAGTTTGACTACAGAACGTTTTATTTTACACCGCCCGTCCATGATATCTACAATTAACTTCGCTAACGGGGAATAAATGGGGAAGGTACAAGTGTAATAGTAAATGTACCCGTATTTGTGTGGAGGAAGATTGGGGAAACATTTAGGGGGAAAAAAACCTTTCACTATACCCGGTTGTGATTTGAACCCAAACCTTCCCCTCAACGGCAAACCAGACTGGATGAGCTTGACGTTTAGTCCGTGGGTTTATCGATCCTGGTGAGTTAAGAAACGAATTTAGTGCTCGGGAAGATTTGTTTTGGTGATTCTGCTTTTTAATTGATGGGGGTTCGGATGGGTTTTTTTTATGTTCCGATCCTATTTCACCCCATGGATGGCAAATAACTTTGGTAAGAAATAGAGCTCGAAATAGACGTCGAATCGTGGTACGATGTTATATGTTATAATTCTAAAGAATAGTGTAAGGTATTGAGACCAGTGTATTAGTATAGTTTTATATATTTTTCTTAAAAAAAATGATAAATTGTCATTTTAATATGAAACGTCGTGATTACCCAATATTCGTATAAAATATGTAACGTTAAGCCCTTTGATAAAGCACAAGAGGTGGATCAGCGCTGGCGTACAAATGGATAACTTTACCAACAGACTTAAATTAGGACAGTACCCTTAAGAACCCATTAACCAGGAAATTATAGTCATTCTTCCACTTGAATTATAAAACGTATCCAAGTGTGGTTTTCTCCATTATTCTCTTAACAACAGCGAACTTGGGTTCATTTTAATATTTGTTTATTTTATTAATTTGAGGTAATTAACGTGCACTTTCTGAACCGACTGATAATATCAGTACACCAGAATTTCTATGAGCGAGAACCAAAGGTCCTACCAATTTTGCCGGGAAAGGTATTTTCACATACTTTCTAGAGTTATTTTACATACCACAATTGACATGAGACCGACGTCTTTACTTTCCCTCCGAAGAAAGTTGTGCTAAGGATTTTTATCGCTCAAGAAAAATCTGTTGACACCGGTTGGGTTTCAACCCACGAAAATCGGGTCCTGAGGCGAGCATTTTACCTCAAGACACAAAAATCGACTTAATCTTAATAGTATTTTCATCTTAAAATATTAAGTTTTAAATTTAGTTGTATTTTTTTAATGTGATATAACTGTTTCACTGCCCTCAACTACACTGTTTTCTAAAATATTATATAGAAAATGGCGCCACAATGCAACACCTGGTTGGAGATGTATTACCTATTTAAGCTAGATTTTATCCGTGGAGTTAGATGGGTTTATAAATTTTGCCGCTAATAGCCCTGCTGCTAAACTTAATACCAAGACTAATACAAATGTTTTTGAACGCATATAAGCAGAATATTTCTTCATGACATACGTCGCTGTGATGCGGAGTGTTACCCCTATACTTTCTCCGGCACATGTGTCGGCATGCTGGAGAATAATCGCCCCCGGGGTAAGGGGTGAGATGAGGAAACAAATGGCCCCTTACACCCTTACCAACATAAACCCCTCGACCTTCATCCCCTGCCTCCTGGGCAGAAGATACGGTAGGGTGCGTCGTTATCGGGGAGGTTTTACCAACAGCATAAACAAGGGAAGGGGGGCGAAGCTATCTCTCGATGTGTGACATGTAATTCCTTCACTCGCAGCCTCTAGTTTTTCTCGAACAAAAAGAAGAGATAAAATTAATGTTCTTCTCTGTTTGCATCCACGTCTGGTGACACGGTTTAAGACACCAGACTCGCAATATAATAAATTACCGTTGATAGGAGGCGAAGGTACGACTCTGATAGGGTGCATTGTGACTGTGATTTCCCCATTCTCTTTTTAACTTCCTCTAAAACAACTGTTCCTAACCCTACCCCTAAGATTAAACCGTTATTAATCACGGTGTTAATAGTACTTATGGGAAAGCGATAGGTATACAAATGGACAATGTAAATGTGAGAGTGCTGCTATATGCAGAGTGTACCCTATTAATGAATGAGAGTGAAAATGACTTGCAGAATGCATTAAATCGTTTGAATGGACGACAGGCAGAATAGATCTCCGTATAAATGTTTTCAAAACTAAGTTGATAGTTGTTGATAAGGACGATGATTGTCAGCTTAGTATAGATGGACAACTGCTAGAATAAGTGAATGATTTTGTGTAGCTGAGCATAATGTTTTGTAAAATGGAAGGAGAGATGGTGACATCGACAGACAGGTGAATGAGGAGAGTAATTGGAGCTATGTGGACTGTTACAAAGAATGAAGTAGTATCGAAAGAGGACAATAGGGCAGTATATAAAAGTGTGTTGACGCCAACATTGTTTGATGGATGTAAAGCGTGAGTTTGTCAGGAGAAACACAAGAGCAAGGTGAATGCGGTTGGAATGAGATATCAGAGAAATGTGTGTGGAAAACTAGTAAGGATGAAGTCAGTAAAGAATGGTTGCTGATGGAGTGAGGTTTGAAAGGGAATCAAATAGGTCAATGTGAAAGAATCGTCTTACGTTAGTTTGGTCATGTTGAGTGGATGAGTATGGATAGAGAGAAGTAGCAAATTTATGAAGGTTGATTGTGTGGATCTAAAGGAAAGGTTAGACCATGTAAGACGTGGATAAATATTATAGATGAATGTGTGAAAGAGAACGAGAGAAACATTAGGATTTTTAAGAATAAAAGAGAATGTATCAGTTTCGCACCGGTTCGTAAAATATCATGGTTACATCAACAACTTTAGTCTTTTTATCGAAGCTTCCATGCCAAGTCCTAAATTTAACAATGCAAATACTGTGAAAGGTTCCTTACAATGTTTATTTACTATGAACTGTTAATTTTAGAAACCACAAAATTTTACCCCAGCAATTAAAACGTGGTAGGTGCAGCCTTAATCAGAAATTATTTTAAAATGAATTAAGGCCAACTATATTGTGGGGTCATATGCTTGTTTCAAAAGTTCCCCTACCTTTTATTGTTTTATAGACCTTTGAAAATACTGACCAGGCATGGACAACATGAAGCAATTGCTGCAGTCCAAGTTTCATAGGAAAAGCCCCTCATATGATATATAAAAGTGCTACATCTACTTTCACGTATTCATACGTCAAGTCATGTCATCTGCATCAGTCACTTTTGATAGATGTTATGACTACCTCTAAAATAACACTAACAAAATTGTAAATGGTTTCCTTTTTGGCCGCAAGAAAATATGTTTGTATTTTCAAAAACTCATTTTATTAAATTTAGACTGTAACGTAACAATTCTCGTTTTATTTTACTCACGAAGCAAAACTTTGTTAAACTACAAATTACTTTTGAATAGAACATAATTTATTTTTTATCGAGACTCTAAGAATCTTCATGCCATGTCCTAATAAGCAAAAATGTTTTCTTCTCTAGACCATTATTCCCTTTTCCGTTTCAACCCAAGTTCAATCTTCGCGTCCGTTCTTTGATGCCTTTTGAAACGATTGAACAACGGGCGGCAAAGAAAATGCTTTACCCCTCTCAAAAACAATTTCCCCTCTCGACCCACGACAAAGAGTGCGCGGTGCGCTCTAATGATGATGTCCGACGACTTATGAAGAGGGGCAGGGGGGGGGGGGNTCGTTAGTTCAGACGATATTACGTGTTCTTTCACTAAACACGAGGCACCCATCGCGCGCAGTTTGAACACGACTATAGTCACGTGACACGAAATACAAGAGTTGCACTCTCCAAAGGAGATTTGCTTCGACAAACAATAATTAAGAGCGTTGGATGGATTAAATAATCATGAACACATTTTCTTCTTCGAATTTCTCCAGAGATGACGTGACCCTCTCCTCCACGTGGTCAACACGTGACAATCACAGAGCTTGTTAGTGTGCTACAGTAGGATTTTGTTGAGAAGAAACTTTTAGAAAAATACTAATTTTATTTTCTGTCAAAATTGATAGCGTTGTACTATAATTATTAGTTTTATTTTTTAAGAATTGGTAATATCTATCAAAAGTGTCAGCTGCAGATAAGATGACATCAGATGAATACGTGAAAGGAGATTCAGTGCCCTACCTATGCAAATCGGACTATAATTTCTATAACTGCACCTGTAGTTTCTATATTTATTCATATCTTTATACCGATACTTTATCTCAGTCAGCAAGGTGTCTGTTTCCTGTACTAAGAGTCACAAGGTTCGATTCCCATCGGCTGAAATATATATCATTAGTAAATTTCAAGGTTTTCCTTTTACAGTGATGTATTTACGGCCGTGGGTCACCCAAAGAATTTTATAGATATATATTCACCTATAGCACTGAAAATATTGTTTTTATAAAATAATATTTCAAATAAAAGTTTTTTTTATCTTTTCCATTCCTACAACTTTGTAGCGATAGGTTATTTTATATCTCGAAGATTTGTGCAGATGTGATTAAAAATGAATATATAAGCTTATGCAATCATTTGAGCCGATTCCAATAAAGTAGATATTTTCCCTTTTCACCTATACATAAATGACCTTTAATTTTATGAATGGATAGCTAATTTCAAATAGACATCTGAGGAAAGGTATGAAAACCCGAGATCCCAAGTTTGAGCCCGATCGAAAAAACTGTTTCAGCTCTAAGCTGAGTGACAGACAAACAGAATTGCGAAAACAACTTTTTGCGGTTCAAGGGTCATGAAACACGTTGACCTACATCAAAATCTTGAACTCATTTTTTTTAATACTTCCTCTCTCCTAGGGGTTGCCGCTAGAAAGTAAAAATATTCTTAGTTTAAAGAGACGAGAACTAAATTGTATTGTTTTTCAGAAATTTAGTTGATACATATTTTTAGTGCATCTTTCTATTATTTTTTTTACACAAGTTCAAATGATGACGAATCCCTCCCCATCGCCTTTAGCCCCTTCTACAGGCTCCGTATCCGAAGGTCCGTAGTCCGTAGTCTGTGGGACCTCATATTCGCGTCTCCAGCGTCCGTTTTCTTAAATACATGGTCGTGACAACCAATGATATAGTCAGAGACTTCACCCAATAAAACTCGTCAAAAGAGCGGAAGAAAAACGTCTAAAGCAAGGATCAATCCCCAAGCAGTCAGCTGATCAATTTAAGAATCTAACACTTTTAGAGAAAACGTCCAGTATACACTTGAAATGTAGGTTAGGTAAAATCACAATACATAACTATATTTATAATATGATTTGTAATGTCAAAATTATAATTATCAACGGATCCTTTCGCTGCCATTGGTGTTTTTATTTCGATGTGGGTGCATATATTTACTTAACTGTGATTGGTAGTCCGTATAAACAAGTCTTTACTCCTTAGAAAGTTCAAGTGGACCAGCTTCTACGGATTACGGACCAAGATAAGGACATAGAAATCTGATACTGCGGCATCGATTTCTTATGGACCACGATCTTACGCATACGGAGCTTGTAAATGGAGCCCAACTCGGCTCCCGGCTCGCACGAGGTATGAAAGTTATAGGGAAAAGAAAATACCAAGATAGGCCAGAAATGTGTGCAGTGCATTCGTATTTGAATGATTACTCGACATTTTCCGCGGTGACGATGGGGGACAAAGCGACAAAGTTTATTATTATTATCATCATCATCATCATCACGTCTTACTACCCGTTCGGGCTATACGCACTACTTACGCTATGCTTATGCAATGGTAGGGTGATTGTGAGATGAAATGGACTTACACTTTAACGTGGGATCCGAACCACGGTGGGGGCTTGGCATTCCACATATTCACAAGTTGTGATTAATACACGTCTTGTCAGAGTTGAAGAAGGGGTTTTGCAATCAGATAAATCTGTGCCGGGACTGAGGATTGAACCCCGGACCTCCAACACAGAAGTTTGACATCTTACCCCTATACCACCAGGTCACCCGAAAAGTTTCTTGTTAATAATAACAAAATGCCCCTATTATAACAGAATGAAGATTTGTGCACGATTCTTTTCTGTGAAGCCATTCTAAAATGGCCAAAAACGGCCTTTTCAATGCAGTTTTTAATCAAATATAATTTAATATTTCAACAATGTTTGGTATTAGGAACTTCTATTAACTGTTTATCTCCATTAATGTTTAATCATAAATGATCCATGTGCAATGGTGTTGGTTTAAATTTACGATTTCTAGCCGAGTGTATCACAGAGTTGATTGGCACGCTCTTAAAACTCGGCTACCACCCAGCCTTTCAACCAAGCACTTCTCAGTAAGTCGAAGGCGGAAAGACTCTCCTGGTCGAACAGCAGCCACCGTTTTCCTCAGGGCATTGTGCGTGAGCTCCCTAGTCTACACACAGGGGTAACAAGAGACAGAGTAAATCCGATAATTTCACACGGTGCCGTGCACAGAGGTTTTGTAATTGTAGGTGCCGCGTCATCGGTCAGGATGAGCGTGAAGTAAACACGAGCGCAGCTTACCCACGCGACTGAACAGGGATTAATGTATGGGCGTTTGAACCCCGAGATTTCCCAAACGCTTCATTTGAAATAACATCATTAATTGGATTGATGTTTATATTTTATATCTTTCCATTCAAAGTTTTTCATATAACCTACAGTTCGATTTTCATAGAAAGGGTCCTTTAGAAAATACAAGCCTTTTGTGGCTAAAATCGATATTAACTCACTATATATTACTAGTGCTATTTTAAAGTTATTGATAATATATTTGAAAAGTGACAGCTGAAGATAACATGACCAGACGTATGAATACTTGAAAATAGCTTTAGTAATGTTTCTAGCTATCAGGCCCTTCCTATGAAAATTGGACTATATTTACACTTTTGGGTAGTTTTTTAGTTTTTCTATCAGGGATATCCTCATATTTAAACTGGTGGGATAAATGTGAGGAAGGCATAATATGGATTAATGTGCCCACATTTGCGTGAAATTATAGTGGAAAACCAATTAGGAAAAACCACCTCAGTAAACCACAGTGGGTTTCAAGCTCTAACCTCCCTATCATTATTAAACCAGACAAAAACCATTTGACCACCGAAGCGGGTTTTATTTGTGTTATTTTATATGTATTAATACTCTATATCAAAATTAACAATTTCAAATCACATGACTTGACGTATGAATAAACTAAACTGACCCGGGATCTGGGTAAACAAGGGGTAAACAATTTGGTTTCCCCATTCTATCTACAGCGTTACTTATCCTCTGCCCTTAGACTAGTGTAGGTTTTGATAGAAATAATGGTCAGCAAGACGCTTATCATAAAACAAAATATAAATTTCTTCAATTTCTCAATCGTCAAATATATAGTAATTTAGTCAAAAAGATATAAATACTCGCACAGATTTTAAATATTTTTAAAGGTTTCAGAATCGAGAAACTAGGGAAATATGGTGTAAAAAAATAATATGTAAGAATCAGAATGATAAGGGTCAAAGAACATTAATTTAAATTGAGTGCTATGACGAGTTTAAGAATAAAACACCCTCAAGATAGGTCGTGATACATCATTTTTTTAATTCAATCTTGAACATACAACCTTATATAGAAGCTTTAGGCGAATGGTTAGTATGCCTGAATTGAACTGGAAAATGCTACAAGGTTCAATCATGACCGACTTAAATTTGAAATAGTTTTATCTTTAGAGTTTTATTTTCCGTCTTAATTCGTGGAGAAAGCTGATACAATGCTTTAAAAATCCTCTCTCCCCACTGTACGCCATCAGAGATGACAGTCGAGTCACAAAACTGGCACCAATGGCCACACGGTCAAAAGCGTCAAGTTCGCAATAAGCTGGATCACTGGTGTTGAGAGTTCGAGGCTCGAATCCCGTTTGGGTGAATTTGGGGTATATATGTGCTGAGCGAAATTTTACTTTTTCTCGACACCCCGGAGTGAGAATCATTGTAATTGTCAAGATAATCTTACACAAGATTTTGATAAATGTCGACTTTTATGACACCCTAAAACAGAAGAAAAAAAATCGCGAGGCCATCCGTCTGTCTGTGTAATTGTATCTCAGGTAATCTCGGCCTAGAGCCGAAACCATTTTATCAATCAGTTTAAGACTTGGTACTTAGAGTTTTTACAAGGTCCCCTTTAAAAAATTTTGTTAATCAAATATCTAGCCCTAAAATTACGGGTATCTTAATGAAGGGTAAAATAAGAAAAAAATAGATTTTATCGAAACTAGCTCTAACAATATTGATTAAAATACGTATCAAGGCACTGTTTAACATAAACAAAATGGCTTATCTCATTTTCCCGGAAAAATTACTTGGAGAGCACGTTACATAAGCAGATATCTCCAATTTTGATCATATCTCCGCAACTTTTTGAAATATGAAATAACTTATCATTGCATAGTTGTAGTAAGCTTACTAATTAAACAATTTAAAAAACTTTAATTTGAAATATATGTTTTATAAAACCAAGAGTTTCTGAGATATTGGCAGATAGATTTTTGGATTGAGACTTGTAAGTTTTTTTGGGGGGGGCGGGGGGTGAGGCACCGCTATGCTCTTTAGTGGAGTGTTATGCTTTTTTTTACGTCCGTTTCTGCAACAATGTATATTAATTCGTTTCACATATCTTACTACTTTTAAGTGAATACCTCAAATTTTAGGTAAAGGAGCCAGAAAGTCTGTGCGGTGCGTCATACCATTTATTTTTTAGTCACTGAAAGTCAGTAGTGAACCAGCGTCAAAATTGTTTAAGGCGTTAGATTCGCATTGCTGTTGAAAGTGTAAGGTTGGGTGTTGGTTAACGGTCGTTTCCAGAAAATAAATGAACGAGGAAAGAGTCCATCTCACGGCCGATTAACCGGGAAACTAGGTATAAGATTACGATTAAACCAGAAAACGTATTACCGTGGGGCTTACTGCATTCTTCACTAGACAACAGAGAAATTGGAACCAGTAAAAATATTATCTCCCATTTAAAATTTATTTTGTTTTTTTTAATATGGTAAATATGGCGAAAAAGTTTCAATTTTCTTGATTTCACTATAAAAATATTTTAAGTAGACTACAGAAAACTGCATCACGACGCGACGTCTTGTTTGATCTGTGGAGCTGCCTTGGTAGCCGAGACTGTTCCAATCAGAATTAGGTTAGATATTGAAACAAACCTTTAACAGTACATGAGTTTGTGGTTTCTGGAACCAACACAAAACTATGTTATATGACTCTATACTTATGCAAACTTGTAAATATAATTAGGGGCAAGGTGTCTGACTTCTGTGCTGGGGTCCGGGGTTCAATCCTTGGTCCTGGCACAGATTTATCTGATTACCAAACCCTTTCTTCACCTATAACAAGATGTGTATTAATCACAACTTGTGAATGTGGGGAATGCCAGGCCTCCACCATGGTTCGGATGCCACGTTAAACTGTAGGTCCTCCATTTCATCTCACAATCACACTACCATTACACATTAGCGTAAGTGCGTATAACACGAAAGGGTAGTAAGACGCGCTGATGATAATAATAATAATTTAAGAGAGAAATGCTCGGGAAATTAAAGGTAACTGGTATAGGAGCGTAGAATGGATTTTTGTGAATAGAGGGATGCAATTTAAAAGGGGGGGTTCACAATACAAATTGTATGGTATTTGTATTTTCCTCCTCTCCTGTTTGTTCTACTGACGGACAGCTCTACCCAGTAACGTTATAAGCCCACTTGGTTTCTGGCGTTTATAAATTTCCGCTCAACCCAAGGCCCTAAGTTAGGTTTTTTTTACCGTCACGTCTTAATACCCATTCGGGTTATATGCATATGCACTAACTACTCTAATGTGTTAGGAATTATGAAGGCTGAATTTAGATGAAGTGAACACGCATTCTAGTGAACGGATAGTAGAAAAACGTTTAGGAAAAACTACCCTAATTGAGGCCACACCCAACCCCCAAGGCTCTAACCCGATCTACCAGTAATCCACAGCCCAGTCCATTGCAAGAGTAACGTTTTAGACCATTTTACCATCGAAAAGGGTTTACGTTAGGATGCGTGGGATGATACAGTCTCTTAAAAATGTAATTTAAATAAATTCATTCTCGTTGTATTCGTCTCGTATACTGTACGCAACATTCACAAGTCCCTCCCTTCTTTATATCACAGTACACCGAACATAACTAATTGCTCATTAAGACGCTTCCGAAACGTAATGGCCACGTCTATATACAGTTCTAATGGTTAGACGCTGAAATATAGGATGATTCTAATGGTATATTCTTGAAATTGCTGATAGAATGTAGTATGCCGAGTCATTCTACCTTAAATGATGATTAAATAATAATCGCAAATTTCCCATGATTTTTTTTTTTTACTAAACTGCCGTCTGCCTGTTTAGCATAAAATTTCAACATGATTAGTAAGAGTTATTTTTTTAACAAGACCTGAACTAAAATAGAGATGAACTATCATACATGGCTTTAGCATATACTTGTGTTGGATTGGTACTGGTTCTATTATTTAGGTTAACAAAAGTTCCATCTACTCATAGAAACTAATCTAAAGCAATTTGGTATCCACCACTACATTTAAATGTGACACCACTCAGGGCAGGTCTACAACTAACTTGTAATACTTTATGTTACAGTCCAATTTTCACAAAAAGTTCTTTCTATAAAATAAAAACATATTTTAGTTTTCGTCCAATATTGATAGCATTTTACTTTATTATTAGCGTAATTTCCTAGCTATCAATATTATCTATAAAAAGTGAACGTTGCAATTACATGACTTTACGGTTAAATATTAAAATTATATTATATTAAATTGTTTTAGTAAATTTTACTAATGTCAACAAAGTTTCTTCCTAGCTAAAGTGAACTTGTGTATTATAAGTTACGATTTAGCTTAAGTTAGTTTGTAAGTCGCCTGCATCAGTACATCCTACCGGCAGTTGAGCCCCGATCTCCCTGTAATCGGCAGTCTAGTTTAACACGAAAGAGGGAGTGAGGGTGTATGGAGTTTTAGAGGGATCGGGGGGTCTAGAGAAGCAAGGGAGGCAAAGGAGACCAGGGGGCTAATGAGGGAGTGAGGGTGTCAGGGAGTTTAGGGGAGCAAGGTGGATATAGGGGGGCGAGAGAGACCAGGGGGCTAGTGAGGGAGTGAGGGTGTCAGGGAGTTTAGGGGGGCAAGGTGGATATAGGGGGGCGAGAGAGACCAGGGGGCTAGTGAGGAAGTGAGGGTTTCAAGGGGTTTACGGGGTTTACGGGGTGAGGGGGATAAAGAATAGCAAGGGGGTGTGGGATACCAAGGGGTTAGTGAGCGAGGGTGTCAAGAAGTTGAGGAGACGTAAGGGCATATAAAGAATTAAGGGAGGCGAGGGAGACTAGGGCGGCTACTTTATGTGCCTCGTGGTGAAATCTCCCGACAGGATATGGCAAGTGACTTGTTGGAATAAAATCTTGCTTGAAACAATTTAAAGTGTTTTGAAACACAGTCCTCGCTGTAGCTACTATGAATTTCCTAATACTCCGATATTAATCCAGGCACTGAGGATGAATATACAATTATATTATTGATAATACTTTTATGAGGATTGAGGAGGTTTAAACTTTTAAGGCCTTTACACACAGAAGGCTAAGCTAAGCTAGCTAAGATTTGCTCTGCTAACTCTTTAGAAAAATAGCGGACCATGTATTTAAATGTGTTGGTTCACATAAAAAGCTAAGCTATGCCTTGTTACGCCGTGCTATGTTTTTCCGATTGCTGGCCGGGCAATTTTTCCATCTCCCATCTTGAGCCATCTTACTTTGCTCATGCGCATAACGCAACTTGGGCTCCACGTTGAACAGATGCAGTACTGGTTTGGTGCAAATAACGAAAGAAGTGTTGAAGTTTTGTTTTCAGTTTGTTTCACGTGTTTTTAAGTAATATTCTATTTAGGTTTTATATCTAATACATATTTTTAAATTAAAATGGAAGCGTTAATTGAACAAGTCAACCTCCACCTCCAAAATTTTCTTCATTTCCCAAAACAACTGCTAACAGCAGCATCTTTTCTTCCTCAGTACTATCATCTGAACTCAAACAAGACATTTTGGAGGACGCCATAATAACTAAACTTCACTGGAGCAGACCAAAAAGAAACAGCACTGAATTTGGGAGTGAAAAGTGGGATCATTGCTTAGATTAGCTTAGCAATGAGTGTGAAACCAAACTGACAAAGTCTTAGCAGAGGACAGCAAAGCATAGCTTATTTTAGCTTAGCTCAACATTCTGTGTGTATCGGCCTTTAGAACCTTTCACTTAGTATGGCCTTGCTTTTTATTGTTTGTTTGTGTTACAAAGGATTAATTGACTTAAAACAAACAAAAAACTTGTCACGTGTTCCCTCTCCGAACGTCCACCATTATTATCGTGGCCTGAGCCTACAGAAGCTAGAAAAGCCATTACTTTTTTTAGACCAGGTATTCCTAGAGCTACGACATAGCTGCGGGCACTACTTGCTATCTCACTGGTACTATAAACTTACTTATCAAGAAGACCTTATTGTGCATCGTGTAGCTGTCACATAAATATTTGCCAATGACTTAAATCTCTTACTCGTTTTGTGATGAAAATATTGCCTAAGTATACCATCCATTGTCCGCAACAATAACAATCAATATCAAAACAATAACAGTAATCCCAAACAACATGCATAATGTGTTTAAATAGGTAATGTCGAGTAAACTTGTTACCACTCGTGTTAAAACAATATTTGTAACCCAAAAATATGCAATTACCGTTGCTTGGGTAAGGACTTGACTTTTGGGGGTTAAGGTGCGATAGAAGAGAGCGCGAGTAATTTTACAGTTTTTATAGTATTGCATTTTTTTGGCCAAAATAATGTAGTGTTTCATCAAAAATAATGTATTTATATAGATTATATATTTTCTGTGTCTAGTATCAGTGTCTTCTGAATCTTGTTTACATAACAACAGTTAGTGTCAAGATGTAAAAAAATTGTGCTTTTGTTGGGCGCCACTCCTAGGATCTAGGAGAAAAATAATAATCAAAAATAAAAACATTTACATCGGCTAATTCAGACAATGGTACAATGACTCTCAATACTCGAGACCACTGGGGAATACTTAAAATAAAACATGAGCAATTTAAATAAAAATGGATTGTTGAAATATAATTATTACAATTATTGAAACTTTTGTGGGTTTATTATTGTTTCCTTTTTTACCACATCCCAATCCTACCTATGGAATTCCGGATAGTTATAATAATTCTAATTTGACAAAATAAAATAGTCTTGTTGAGACAAAAAAAAAGAAGAGAAAAAATCAATACAATTATTATTTATACATAAAATAAAATGTTAATTAATTCTCTGAATTAGATAGTATTTCTGAAAGTTATTACATGAATTCTGATATTTGAGAGAAAAAAATATATATGACTAAAGTTGAAGAGTTGGCTTGACCTCACCCATGAATTAGTCCATGCTGAAACAACACCAACTTCAGAAATTTGTTTCACTTTATTAATGTTAACTCGTCTACAACTCTTAAAAAAGTAAACAGTCTAGCTCTTGCATATACACTTAGCTTTCCATTTGCTACTCACACTTTACTTTTCAACAATTACTTCACTTTAAAAATAAATTAAATTAAGAGCTCCACAGATTCAGCTCCATGTTAGACCAACACCGAGGAAGAAGACCCCGTCTCCTCCAGAAAGTCTTCCAAAATCAAATTTTAAAATGTTCTATTTTTTACTTCCAAGTCAAAAGAGAAAACTAATATATTAAACAAAAAGATAAAATGTTGGCTATGGACTAGGGATAAAAATCAAATACAATGCAGGTTTAATATAAATATTAAAATATATCCCAATTAATGTGAACAATGTTTTCTTAAAGAATTAAATGTTTATTTATATCTGTCAGAATTGAAAAGCTCGCTAGTTTGGAGTTATTTACATCTTGCCTTGTTTCCTTTTTCTTCTTCTTTTACAATCACGAGACCCACCACTCACTTGTTTGACAGAACTACGCATGCGTTGAAATCAATTATGGTCGACATTCAAAATAAATAAATGAGGCGTCAACAAACTTCTTAGAAGGATAATTAATATGTTTAATAAAAAGTAAGTGCTCTTCCTTGGAAATACATGGTAGGGTGGCAAATAACGTTACAATAAATCAAATATTCCTCCACTAGCAACATAGAGTGCAGTTTCCTGCACATGCTAATATCGACAGATCTTGAATATCTGTCAAGAGTGCCCTGGAATTTGGTCAAAACTTTATATCTTTATTTTAAAAGTTTTGACAAAATTCCAGGACACCCTTGATAGATATTCAAGATCTGTCGATATCAGCATGTGCAGGAAACTAAACTCTATGTTGCTACTGAAAAAATATTTGATTTATTTTGGTCAAAAAATTGATATCCTATAAAAACTGTAAAATTACTTGCTTCTCTTCTGCCGCACCTTAATAGACCCCCTCCTGGTGATTAAATACGAGTGTTGTGTCTGGCTCGAGAGGCTCAGAAGTCCACAAGTTCTATGTTGTTACTCTTTAGAACTCAGAGGTGGAGGCCCGATTTCTTGTGGCAAGCTTGGAGAATTATGACCAGTTGTTTAGGTAGCTGACATATAAAGAAACTATGTACAAAAGTCACCATACAACAGCTTGGGCTGGCATCAGCGAAGATGAACTGACCTCCCGGGTATCGATCCAGGACGCTGTTTTTCCGTTAGTATCGTCCAAACCCAAGGAAAACAATATATATCAACAAGACTCGGCAGCTGCATATATTTGCAACCATCTCGCCTCTAAGAACCAAAGTAAAAAATACATCTGTGCAGAGATTTGTTCTTTTATTAAAATTATGGTCTATCAACTACTCTGGTTTAATAATTTATTTAAATATTAATTACTTTTTATTAGATTTTATAAAATAAGTTTTCATTATTATTTTTAGTATAATGGACCTTCCCTCACCCACCCTACGGTCCCGCTACCATTACCTGAAAATATTTTTGTTTCAAAATTACCTTTTTAAATTCTCGAAACAATACCCAATGAACCTTACACCAAAGACAATGTTTTTTTTTCTCATCTCTAGTCGGAAGTAAAATCTATGATCGTCGAAATATTCGCTTACCTGTCCATATTGTTGAAACACTTTCACGCATCTCTCTTTGATGGTTCGTCGAAATACCGACAATTGAGTGGATCGGGGAAATGCGCGTGGTTTTGTTGCAGGTTCGCTGGAATGTTGCAGCACTTAGCGTGGTTCGGCTTTCGGTTCGCCATTCCCCGCGCAGGTGTGTACGAGGCTTAAAGTTAGAATCCTGGCTGGGTACACTGAGATGTTTTGTTAAATGGTTTCCGAATCTCCCTACATGCAAATGCAGGTATATTTCCTCCAGAATCCACCTTCTTTCTCTCTACTTCATGCGAATAGCCTGGACGGGCCGTGAGACGTGGAGCACATAACACATTATTGGTTTAAGTGGTTGAGATTAGAAGGATAGCTAAGAAAAAATGCACCCGCACTACCGGTGAGAGGGTATGGAAAAATCACATTGACACAACACACAATGGAAACACATAGGTTTACCCAGAAGAGATTTGAACCACCTAGTCTACTACGAGACTAATGTCTTAAACTTCAAGACCAGTGGGGTGGATCGAGTCCAATTTTTATAAGAAGGGTTTTATCTGACAGCCAGAAGAGCTACTAGAAGTCATACGTCAAGTCATATAATCGCAGCTGTCGCTTTAGATAGATATTGTCAATATATATAAAATATCAATAACAGTATTGTTAAATGTTATCAATTTTGGTCGAAAAAAGTGTTTACTTTAAAAAAAGACCCTTCCTATAAAAAATTGGACTGTAACAATCATAATAATACAATTGAATCTTGAGTTATCTGCTACTGGTGAGTGCGTTGAAACAAGGTCGCCAATCGCCTCTGGTCTGGTTTACCTCTGAATGCCAGTTTTTCTATTTAGCACCGCGTCTTACTACCCGTTCGGGTTATACGCTTAAGTACTAATTACGCTAATGGGTTAGGGATTGGGACGGTTGAATATATAGGAAGTGAACCCGCATTTGCGTGTAGGGAGACCATTTAGGAAAAACCACCCCAGTTAACCCAAGCGAAATTCGAACCTCGATCTTCCATTCCTTGGCAGTATAGCTCAACATGAAACTAGCGCGTTAGCTAACTACGCTACCGACGCGGGTTTGATGTCAGCTCGGGGTTATAGAACTGAAAGCGTTTGTAGATGCATTAAATATATATAGCTTAAATCACTTATGATGGGAATATCGGGGTTCAAATCCCAGTAGGGTGTACTAAGGGTGGTTTTTTCTAAATGTTTTCTACTTTCCTTCCACGTAACTGCTGGTAGATTACCTTTAAAATGTCTCCTTTCTCATCTCTACCCCATTAGAGTAATTTTCATATATGCGTATAACCTGAACAGGTAGTTAGACGTTGTGACAAAAAAAACCACTTAAATTAGTATAGAGGCACCAACTTCAATGGCCGCGTGGTCTAAGGCACTACTCTCGCAATAAACTAGACTGCCTATGACAAAGATATCGTGCTTCGATCCCGGTTGTGTGGGTGGTTTTTCCTATTTGGTTAAATGGTTTCCTTTTCTCTCTCCCTCTCTCTCTCTCTCTCCACATAAATGTTGATACAATTCCTCTAAATTTAACCTTCCTTATCCCTGACCCATCAGTGCACTTAGTACATAAGAGTTTAACCCGAATGGGTAGTAAGACACAGTTCTAAAAATAAAGAGTATAAAGGCTCAATTATTTCAGCACGCCGGTGAACACATGGACTATGTTTCAGGCTCGTCTAGTTTGTTTTGCAGAGTACGGGGAGTTTGGAGTTCGAATTCCAAACGGGTGTGTTGAGCTGTTTTTTTTTATCAAATAGTTTTCCACCCTCTTTCCATGCAATTTAGTTTCCTATAAACTCTACCTTCCCCATTCTCACCCCATTAATTCAGATATCCCGAATATAGATTAAGTGAAACGCGAAGCAGTTAAAGATAAACTGGAGCTAAGATCCTTTGTTCTAGCGGTGCCAGGACACGAGACCAAGTCGACACATTCATATCCTCACACCCCGCTCCCAGCCCAAGCCGGGTACAGATACCGCGCGGGGATTTATTCGTTCACCAATGAAAACGTTCCCTGCCGTTATTTATTCGTGTTTCGTTATCCCGAGTGATATATGTGAGTCTCTTTTTAACGACGTTAACGACAGGAAAATTGAGCTCTAGTCAACTTAAGTGCCACAGGTTGGCCGAACGTATCGGAGACAAACATGTTTATAAATAAAATAATTTTCAATTGCTCGGAAAATGATAATAGAGTGTTACCTTACCTTACCTTACTACCCATTTATCACTACTATTATTACCACTACTAATAATAATCATGATAATGATAATAATAATCTAGCCCACTTCTGTGGCCTGCCAACCTTCCTAATACTTAGCCCTCATTAGCGTGGTTAGTATCCGAACGGGTAGTAAGACACGGTGCAATAAAAATATGTTATTATTATAACTATATATTTACAAGACCATCTGTTAGAAAATTGACAAACGCCGCGGAAATGTGGGTGATGAAGGAACGCAATGGAAGAAGAATGAAGGCCTGTGAAATGAAATTTCTGAGAATCAGCATATGAGCTACAAGAATCGACAAGAATGAGAGATAGATAAGGAGGAAGCCATGCAGGACCGGATAATGATGGAGAAGTAGTACGGCCATGTGTGGAGAATGGAGGAGGGTACACCTAAGAAGATGTTGGCTGTGGCTGGAGAAGGAGAGGGGGGCGGGAGGACAAAATAATAATAATATTTAGCACCACGTCTTACTACCCCTTCGGGGTATACGCTTTAAGTACTAATTACGCTAATGGATTGGAAATTGGGGAGGGTGAATTAAAGGAAGTGAACCCACATTTGCGTGGAGGGAGAGTGGAAAACCATTTAGGAAAAACCACCCCCAGTTCACCCGACCGAGATTCGAACCTTGATTTCCCCGTCCTCAGCAGTCGAGTTCAACACGACAAGCGCGTTAGCCAACTACGACACCGAGGCGCGTAGGAGGACAAAAGACAGGCCAAAGGACAGATACATTACCGAAGAAAGAACAGAGAACCATGGAGGAGAGAGAAGACTGTTATATGGTGGAGGAGGAGAGAGGGGCAGGAGGATAAAATACAGACCAAAGGACAGATACATTACCGAAGAAAGAACAGAGAACCATGGAGGAGAGAGAAGACTGGTATATGGTGGAGGAGGAGATGTGGTGGAAGGAAAGAAGACGTTGTAGAAGCTTATGTTCAAAAACAGACCCAGTCAGTGGCTGGTAAGTGTTCACGATGATGATGATGTTGATTATATACCCACACCAATAGTTAATATATTTAAGGTGGTATGGTTCAACCCACAACCCAAGAACTATTTTCTTCTGGCTCAAATAAATAATCGAAAAAGGACTAGTAGTATAGTTATATAAGACTATTATGTTGTTCTTGTATACTGGAAAAAACCTATTTTTTAGCTTATCGCTAGGCCTACTCTTATATTTTTCTTCCGGCCCATGATTTTTGCTGCATTATGCAGATTGGTCCCCTGGTCATGAAAGGTTGCAACACATAGGTCTAAAGGCATCGTTACTGTAATAAACTGGGTTGCTGGTGAAGGGGAGATCAAGGTTCTAAACCTGGTCGGTGATTTTTTTTCCTAAATGGTTTCCTACTTTCCCTCCTAGTAAATGCTGGTATGTCTCTTCTAAATTCAACCTTCTTCATCTCTACCTCGTTGGTGTAATCAAATGTGGGTAGCCCAAATGGCTAATAGGACACGGTGTACAATAAAACAAAAATCGTTTAGCTCGTGGCATTTTAAGATCGCTGCACAGTAAAATGTTATTTGCAGTCCGTAGTGTAAACAGTCCTACAGTGCAATTTACAGAGCGTAAAACGTCTGCTATTCGTCAAGTGTCGAATAAAAGCCGTTCAAACACAAAACCAATGTTTACATTCCCAGGTCCACTTGATATATTTGCAGAATTCGCGCATAGTCTCGCCAATATTTGCGAGGCTCGTGTTTGTTTGCGATTGGCCCTTCCAGACAATGTATGGGGTAATGACTGCGCTCATGTTTATTTGTCTGGTTTAAACAAATTTGATCTGTCTGGGTCATGAGCTAGTGTCTAATGGTGGAGTGGGGGGATAGGAGTTAACATAGCTTGCCAGAAAACTCACTGCTTCCTCAAATATCCCTCCTGTAGTTTGAGTTATTTTTCTATCTAGTCGCTAAAATGGGATAAGAAGAGATACGTGAGACTCGAGTTTACAGAACTCTCGGACCCAAGCAGCCTCAGAGCTCCTCTATACAAAATCTTGACAATTTTTCCAGGACATCTTAAGGACTTTTCTACAATTCCTCCAGGACACGTGTATAAAGTAATCATGACAAAATACAAATAATAATAATAATAATTATTATTATTATTATTTGTATTATTATTATTACATGATTATTTTACTAATAATAATTATTATTATTATTATTAGCACCGCGTCTTACTACCCGTTCGGGTTATACGTTCTTACGCTAATGTGTAATGGTAGGGTGATTATGAGATGAAATGAAGGACCTACAGTTTAACGTGGAATCCGAACCACGGTGGCAGCCTGGCATTCCCCACATTCACAAGATGTCTTGTCAGAGGTGAAGGAAGGGTTTGGTAATCAGATAAATCTGTGCCGGGACCGAGGATTGAACCCCGGCCGCCAGCACAGAAGTCTAACACCTTACCCCTAGACCACCAGGTCACCAAACACATAATTAAATATTTTCTTTTATTTAATGCAAGCTCCACACTCTCCTACACCTGCACCTTTCCACGCCGTTTTTTTAAATGCATTTAATGACGCAACGAGTTATTCGAATAATTAAAACATAAGATAGACTCACTTGTAAATACTCATGGGTGAAATGTGGGTTTCCCCTTTCACAGTGATGAATTAAAGGCCTGGGGCTGGATGTTGTGTCTCTTCTAGATTTAAGTTCGTTTATAATCGTGTACAGATATAATCAGTCGGTTTAGAAAGTGCACTTTAAATACTCCAGCTCTCACTATTCATATTGTGCACGATAGATTATATTTTGTAAATTACAAAACAAAAATAATATTTATAAAAATGGAAATATTACAAACTAGTTTTATATTAATTATCGATTCAATAGCTTTATAAAAAAAATTAAAGGGATTTGAAGGGCTTCAGACATCTTATTAATTTCCTTAAATATCTTGGAAATTTCATCTAGTGACTTACTCCTGTTTCCTCCTGATTTACTGACCTGTTTAAAAAAAGGGGGAGGGTACAAAGGAATTGCCAGGACAACCCTAAACAATTCCAGGAAAAGATTGGAAGATGAGAAATTCCATAACATTTCTAGGCCTAGAAGAAATATTTTAAAATTCCAGGTTTTCCATGACGCGTAGTAATCCTGGGTCCATAAACAATCAAACAAATTTGTGTAGCCTGTTGTTCAACACGGCGTTGCACAGCATGTGGTACCACAGATTGTGTAACATAAATGTGCAAACATCAGTCACTCAGATTAGAACGGCAGTGAGTGAAGGATATCCGTAGCGGAGCATATTAAATAATACTTTTTAATGAGTTTCGAGCTAACATAAAAACGCGAAAATGAAAGCCCGGAAATTCTTAATTATTTTAAATAAAAATATCGTAGNCATACCCAATTATGGTTCTTTTACACTTCAATTTTTCTCTTTCCAATGCTCCAGAAGATTTCGGTGCATTATTTGATGATGTTGATGCCATCATAAAACGAAATAAACGAGATGAACTCTGAAAGCTCAACCTCAAAATGACCAACTTGAGTTGTGCAACAGCCCTCAAACAGGCCTACAGATTGTGCCAACTGCTGTTTAACACTATGCGTTGCACTAACAAAATTCATACCGGTTGGTTTTGTTCAAACTGTTGTGCAACACATCAAATCCAACCAATACATGGTCAATATGTTTGAACAACAGCTTCTGTTGCGCAAACTATCTGATATTGTTTGGGGGCCTTAAGGGCCGTATTTATAGTCTAGTCTCGGAAGTCAACCAATCTCAAGGTAAACTAATAAATAGCAGTTCAGTTCAAGTGGGGATTGGCTTACCTCCGAGTCTCCAATAATGTTATATGGCCCTAAATCTCATCAAAATATGTTAGGCTTAAACTTAGGCGACCGAATGAAAGCCATGAATATTGGAATTTATCTCCAGATGTTGAAGTGTTATTGAAATATTACTGCCCCACGTTGGGCGCCAATTATAGCGTTTCTGTTTTACGGGTCCCTGCGTTGTGCGCCAATTATGAAGTTTCGGACTTACGGATCCCTGTCTTGGGTCACAATTGATGAGATATTACCGTTTAATTAGCTGTTAATTGCCCCGTGTTAATTAAAGCGGTACGGTTTTTTGATGTTGTGAGATAATTGGTATTTATAGCCCCGTGATCGAGCGCCAATTAAAGAGTTTACTGATGTTTAGACTATTGTATTAATTAATACACACTTTTTATGTTGACATGTTTTTATTTCTAAATCTCGGTTTATTTCTAGAGAAAATAGATCATGTTGTCGGCGAACTATTTACGCGACCTATAGTACGATCGTAGGGATCGCGGACAGGAGCTGCAGTCCCGAGTACTTCAAGGACTGGACTACTAGTGCTCGTGAGTAGTGTCCTTTCATTGCACCATCCTTTGTATATATCCATTACTCATGGAAGCTTCGAGAAGGTCGTGTTATAAAAAATTAAAATACAAGACAAAAACATATCGGTGTCACTAGAAGCTTCGAGAGCCGGAAACTGACTCAAGTTACTTTTTAAAATCTCTATTCGAACTTTCCAGAATAGGAAATTATTTAAAAAATCTTATATTGTCAACTTGACTCGACTAACGTCACGTGCGTGACGTCACTGATCAGTGGCTTTTGCCTTCTTAGAAGAAGAAGTGCTTTAAGCGCCATTTAATATACTATATAATTTAAATAAAATTAAATACGTTTATAAAATTAGGACGATATTATTGTCAATGCTCCCATATATTCTTTAGGGGCAAATCAATAACATTACAATGTTCACGCAAAAAAAAATGAACTCATGAAAAAGACAAACCCTTGATATTTTCTGTGTTTGTTGCTGTAGTAGGCTAAAGCGATTTACATTTTAATGTATTTATTTGAGATATTTAACGTGCACTTTCTGAACAAATTGATTATATCAGCACACGACTTGTAAACTAACTTTAATATAGAATAAATACAGCACACAATGTATCCTTGTGAGAAAGGAAACAACCATTTGACCAATTATAAGACCATGCCTGGAGCTTGAATAGACAGAATCTCTACCAGCTGAGCTAAGGTGTTGGATGTGTGTTTATAAATCTTGTGTTGATAAGACTGTGTGTTTAGATAGTGCACGTTAAGTACCCCTAATTAGAAGTACATATTTATCAAGTGGCATTCTCAGCTCGTGATCTTTTAAACTGGGCGTCTATTTGATCGTTGGAGCTTAGCTGCGCGGTGCATAGTTTACAAGCAGAGAGGTCCATCCATTAAAACGCGGCGTGGCGCGAGTTGGTTTTGTATCCTGCATTATGGTCCAGTATATCAGTATTCGTGTATGGTATTAGTAGCATTCGTGGAGAGAGTGATAGTGACGATTTTTTTTATGCTAAAGTTTTTTTTATCTTATGGCACATTTATTTGACCGGGAGGGACTTTGAAGTCCAAATTCGGTCGCCTTATGTGTAGACTATTAGTCACTCTGTTGGCACAGAACGTTGCAACATAGGAGGTTGTATACACGTCGTACCCACAATGAGATGATGTGATTATAGTTATTATGATGTTGTTGAGCAGTTGTGAGTCTTAACCTTAAGGGAAAAATACCCGACCAGCCAGAAATTGAGCCCGGGACCCCTAGGCTCGTAGTCAGGTGCACTAACCACTACACCACGGGATCGAAATTTGCTGCAGTTGTGGAGGCAGAGAAGGAAAAGGAAGCATGAAAACGGGAGATTTGGGTTCACGAAACTAACATAAAAAGACTTACTTTCGGAGAACACCATCACCTTTTTCCAGATATACGCTTGTTTACTGGACTGTTTTTTGAAAAATTCAAAACTGATGGACACCTGTTGACTGGATCACTGATCTGCTGAAAACGTCTCACGTGGTTGACTAAGAATCCTTCCGAGGTCATTCGAAGATTACCGAATCTTTTTAATTCCGATCCGTTCTCCCGTTCATTTAGTCGGTAAAGGGGAGCGGAGTGGTTCGCCGTCGATCTCAACACATCTAAGGTTTTTTCAAAGGAGGCTCCAATGGACGGGGATCCATTTATTTACATGCATTTTACTTGGGGAACCGTTGTGCCCCTGCAGCGCTGCTCTGCCCCACTCAACTTAGTGGACGCTCAGCTTAAGGCGTCCCTCTCACAATAGACCAGACTACCTATAACGGAAAGATTGGGTTTCGAATCCCGGCTAGCTGTTCTGAGGGTGGATTTTCCTAAATTGTTTTCCCCTCTACCTCCACGCTAATGTGGGTACACATAATCTAAATTCAATCACACTCCTTCCTAATACATTAGAGTAATTAGCACAGTATAAGTAATTTTAGGGCAAGAATCAAAATCACGATTTGACCTAGATATAGGTATGGCCATGTAAAACCTTGCTATCAAATTTGAACGAAATCCATCAAAACCATTTTGGCTGTAGCCTCCAGGGACATAGTTGTATACATAAGGACAGAAAGATTTTTAAGACCCACTTTATTAAGTTTATGGACACATAAAACTTCAAGATCCACTATAATCTTGTAGTTTTTTTTAAAAAATGTCAGGATTATAATACTTTTACTAAATGAGAAAGTAAAACGGGCTCGTGATTTGTTTTGCACTGGAATGAAAGTGTTGAGTCTGCACGTGTTGATAAGAGCTTATTACCTCGTGTCGCCAGCTGTTATCAACGGCTGTGTACAGTGCGCGCATGCTCAGTTATCACAGATGCCTGTAGGACATCCATCATAATATTATCTTCCCACAATCCTGAGATACCTGAGCGCTTCAGTTACAATACTTCACAAGTCCCCACGAGTGTACTTTTCACGTTTGAACATGGCCGGGGGAAACCCGCGAGTAATTCAACACATAGAAAACATTATAGAGAGACCAGACGATCGTCAGAGGGAAGTGCTGTGCTACGTTTCAAGGTCACTGATTTACGCGAACATTTTGTTCACTTGTGTGGCCAACACGGAACATCTTTAGACGCGTGAACGGTATCTTCTTGAATATATAACCTTGTCTAATCCCTTCCTTGTTATTTTATAGGTATTGAGAGTATTTATCAAAAGTGACAACTACAGATCACAAAACTAGGCGTATGATTGATTACGTGAAGGTAGATCTAATATTTTTATAGCTCTCGAATAAGGCGCTTTCTATGAAAATTCTGTACATGGTTTGATGTCCTTGATGATAATATCATCCATTACAAGTCCGTGAAAAATACGCTCTCGTGGCCTTAGCCTCTTAAAGAAATACGAGATACCCGCTTCGGTGGCTGTATGGTCTAAGGCGCTACTCTCACAGTAGACTATATGGCTGATAACGGGGAGCTCGAGGTTCGAATCTTATTCGGATGTACTAAGGGTGGTTTTTTCCCAAATAGTTTTTAAACTATCACTTCACGCAAATGTGGGTACACTTCCTCTAAATATAACCTACAACCATAAAACCATTATGCTAATTAGTACACATGAATATAACCAGAACGGGTAGTAAGACGCGAGGCAAATTTCAAGGTCATTTAGTCTGGTTTCTCGGTGACGGGTAGGTCGGGGCTCGAATCCCGGCAATATTTATTGAATATTCTTTTTTATTCTCCCTCCTCGCAAATGCGGGTATATTTCCTTTAAATTATAATCTTCTATATTCCTACCACACAACCGTATTTAATACACAATTCATATAGTTCGAACGGCTCGTGGAACGCGGTGGAAAAAATTATATTGGAGTCCAATGGTGGGTTAGGGGAAAAGGAGGAAAGAAGAGTTAACTCATTCCTATCTACTCAACTAAATTTATAATCTGATTCGTACAAAAGCACAACAAAAATTAATATTTTGATTTAATTTTACAAAATAGTGTGAGTTTCAGATGCACGGTAAAATTTGTAATTTATGCATGGTTTAGGCTGTGGGGAAGGGTGGAGATAATCTAGAGTACACAGGTTTTAAAATCCAACACAGAAGGTGTATCATTGTCATAAGCTGCGAGCTTAAGAACAATGGAAATTTAATTTATAGCGTAAAGTGGTAATTAAAAACCCTTTCGTTCGCTTCCGGCCCTGACCATGGAGCGGGCTCCTCACGACCGAGGCTATATGTGGTCCTCGTGCGTGGGCGAGGGGAAGACTGGTCTCTTTGTTTTACGGGATGGAGGGAGATGAATGGTTTCCTGCCCCCACCCTCCAGCATGTGGGAACAGGCCGGACCATGGACCAACACAACAAACAAACTGAACCGACTGCCGTCACCTCTTGAGCCACTCCGCCAAATATTCAAACACTCGCTCTCACTTCGATTAAACGGAGAAGAACACCTTGACGGAACCGAGAGATCCTCACCGGTGGTCACACAGTCTGAAGACATCAGTATTGCAGTAGATCAGTAATATTAGTGACGAAGACAGTGGCTGTGGAACTGGGTGGACAGGGTGGCACTGTCCCCGCTGCCCCTCGGAATAAAATCTTCCCCTCTCTAGATTTATTTCACTCTCCTCTGATATTATCTAATATGACGGTGAAAGATGTCCTAGTACCAAATTTAAAACAGCTTCTAGAAGGATCCAATTTCCAAAAATCAGTCAATAAAATGGATATTAAAGGCATTCAATTTTCCAAACTTCTAGAGCGATGAGTTCTCAATCTTTTTTTGTTCACGGCATACTATATTATTTGCTGTGAGTTATCGTGGCCCACTGATGATATTGCAGGAGAATCAGGCATGCGCACCGAAACTTCTTTAAATTGAAAAGGAAATGCGTGTAAGGACAGGATTTTAATTAATTACTCGATTTTATGCCATTAAATGATTTGAAAAATCAATATTTTTCGGATTTTTTTTTTCTAATTATTTTTATAACTTCGAGAATTTCGCGGGACATATTGTGAATTTCACGGTACACCTTTGAGAACCACTATTTTAAGGCATACGATTTTCAAAAAAAAAAAATGGTCGGGACAGACATACCTAATAAAGAGCTTATAGGTGCATCTAAATTTCCAAATTTTGCTGGGAGAGGGAGGGTCACTCCAAATATATTCTAAAGGCATCAAATTTTCTCAAATTTCAGGAGATGACCACTTCAAATATCTTCTAGAGGTACTTAATAATCAAAATTACCATGGGTAAACCATTTAAAATAATTTCTAAGGGCATCAAATTTTCAAAAATTCGCTGAGGAATACCATTTTATTCATCTTCTATAAAAGGCATCAAATTTTCCAGAAATTTCCAAATATCTTCTAGGGGCGTCCAAATTCAAAAGATTTCTGGAGGAGGACCACTCCAAATAGCTTTTAAATGAATCTAATCTTGGTGAATTTGTTTAAGATTTTTACGATTATCAAAAACTATTTTATTGGTAGTAAAATTAAGTGGTAGGTCACGCACCCCCTGAAATTCTCTACGTACACCTTGAGTACTCGTAAAACTGTTTGGGAAACATTGCTCTAAAGCAAAACTATCGCAATATACTGGATTGTATATAAAGGGGAAAGGTATTGAGGATGGTTTCCTGGATGGTTTCCTACTCTCATTTCGTGCAAATGCCAATGAATTTGCTTTCAATTCTAATTATTATTATTATTATTATTAGCACCGCGTCTTACTACCCATTCGGGTTATACGCACTTACGCTAATGTGTAATCGTAGGGTGATTATGAGATGAAATGGAGGACCTACAGTTTAACGTGGAATCCGAACCACGGTGGAGGCCTGGCATTCCCCACATTCACAAGATGTCTTGTTAGAGGTGAAGGAAGGGTTTGGTAATCAGATAAATTTGTGCCGGGACCGAGGATTGAACCCCGGCCGCCAGCACAGAAGTCTGACACCTTACCCCTAGACCACCAGGTCACCTTCAATTCTAATTCACTCGTCTCTATTTAAGTAGTGTAAATATGCGGACACCTCCAAATGGATATTAAGATACCATGCACGCACAAAAATTGGCTGGTAGTAATTGAACGCAGAACCGTGCTCTAGCGTTTGAAGAGTAGTTTGGCGTTCTCTAACTAGGAGGAATGCCAGGCCTCCACCGTGGTTCGGATTCCACGTTAAACTGTAGGTCCTCCATTTCATCTCACAATCACCCTACTATTATACATTAGCGTAAGTGCGTATAACCCGAACGAGTAGTAAGACGCGGTGCTAATAATAATAATAATAATAATAATAATAATAATAATAATGATAATAATAATCTAACTAGGAACATAAACAAGTAGTTTACACCGTTGGCTCGGTTATTGGAATCCGAGAGAATTCCAAACGAAAGTCCTGACAAGATGACTTTTCATCTCCGCTCTCAATCTGATGTTTTTTTGTTCCTCTTGATTAATAGCGACTCCCCCCCCCCTCCCGAACCCTCTTGGTCCGTATTAGCGACGCTCAAATAATCACGTCTCTGTCTTCTACAAAATAAATATTCACTCTCCCCTTACCCTATTTCCCCTATCCCACTGTAAATACGTCTTAGCACTGCGCTTTTAGCTAATCAGAGTTAATGTCGACTGTTATTTTGACGTTTCAGTTAATTAGGACATGCTCCACGTCGTATCACTAGACACACCGAAATTTTGCGAGACGTGTTTTAGTGAGCTTTTTACTAAGAACGTTAAAATTACTATCACAACATATTGATCGTTAACTCTAATATATTTCAGTTACAATAAATACATACAAAATAAAACAAAGATAGATATATAGTAAAATCAACTAATTGCTCTGTCAGATACGAATTATGCTCAAATTTGTTTGTGTGAATGTGAATTAACGATATCAAAGCTGTACATAAGTTATAATATATAATGTATTCATTTTATTAATACAAATTTCACTAGGCTGTTTTTAATTTCCGTAATTAAATAGTTGTAAATCTAGTTCTGACCTTGTTTTCTATTAATGTTGATTTACGACCATTATTTTCTATGGGAATGACTTTAACGTCATGGGCATCACAGAATTTTGGCAGAACTTTTTTACTTCATTTTAAGAAGTTTCTGCCCATGCATGACAACTTTTTTTTTTTTAATTCTCAAGATTATGATATGTAGAAAAATAACTATATGCTTCCACTGGAGGATTTTTTTATATAATAAACTTGATTTTTTGAAAACTGTAAAAATTCTTACCTTTACTTCCGTTCCCTACCACTCCACTCGCTAATGTTTGAACTTACGTGTTTTTACCTATCACATAGGCAACCATTGACACAGAGTTTCCCGAGTGTTGGCCTAAGCTATCAGGCGTTACGACATGCAACACGATCAATGTAGGTCTTAAACTGTACTGTACTTGAATATTTTAGACAAAACATAAATAAAATATTGTATTTATAGTTTTTATGTTTACTTCTCATTTAGTTGTATAACACATAGTATACGCATTTATAAATATTGGCCACGGATTAAATTGAATTTCTCTGTGGTCTAGTCATTGGATTATTATTATTAGTAGCACCGCGTCTTACTACCCGTTCGGGTTATACGCACTTACGCTAAAGTGTAATGGTAGGGTGATTGTGAGATGAAATAAAGGACCTACAGTTTAACGTGGAATCTGAACCACGGTGGAGGCCTGGCATTCCCCACATTCACAAGATATCTTGTCAGAGGTGAAGGATAGGGTTTGGCAATCAGATAAATCTTTGCCGGGACCGAGGATTGAACCCCGGCCGCCAGCTCAGAAGTCTGACACCTTACCCCTAGACCGCCCGCCAGGTCACTCTCTAGAGAATAACTGAGGAGTTACTTGAATTGAAAAAGTAGTTGTACTGGTCTAGAAAACTGAGATAGAAGACCAGAGGGTAGATTGTGCTGACCACTGCAGAAGTTGACACTATCTCCGCCAACAGACGGTGGACGCTCGGTTGGTATAGCTCGATTGTGGGCTGACGCAATGGAATATATTTTTTTCATGCCATGTAAAAATAAACTACTTGAAAAAACTCTCTGCAAATAACTAAGAGGGGCGAAAATGTGAAGTAGCCTGTAAGTTATCAAGCTGACCTTGAATTATTCCACTATGGTATAGCTTGTGTTATAAAGTCACAGTGCAATCCGTCAACGCAAGACTGCTATCTTTCAGGGTAAACAGAGTATTTGGGTGTGTTCGTATAAACATGTGTTGTATTACATTTTTAAACAGTTTAGGGACAAGTAATATAGAATTAATAAGAAGTGTACACACATTTAAATGTAAAGAAAGTATAAGCCATTTAGTGAGAAACTGTCTCAGAATACCCGGATTAAAACCTCGATTTCTCTATAACCGGCAAACCAGACCAGATCAGCCTGGTATTTAATCCACGCGCCTACTGGAAACGCAGCCTTATAAATATAAAACCATCTATGAAGGAATATCCTACATAAATAAAGTAGTTAATCTGAGAGTTTAATTAATTACTGCCCTAGGTTATTGTATACTTAGTATAGTTTCCATAGGAAGGACATTTAAGAAAGTACAAACTTAATCTTTTTTAGTCAACATTGATAACATTTTACTGCGTATATCACTAGTGTTTTTTATATCTTACTACCCATTCAGGTTATACTGTACTAATTACACTAGTGGGTTAGGGATGAGGGAGCTTATATTTATAGGAAGTGTACCCGCCTTTGCGTGGAAAGAGTGGGGAAACCGTTTAGTAAAAACCACCCTCAGTACACCAGACCTGAATCGAAACACGATCTCCCCGTCACCTGCAGTCTAGTCCAGGAGTCGGCAACCTTTTAGTAGCGTTGTGCCGAAGTAATATTGCAAAGTCGCTCAGCGTGCCAACCAACATAAGCCCACCCAAATCGTTTATATTTTTGTACTAGTTAACCAGTATGACTATTAAAACAAATTTAAGTTGATCTTGTGAAATGTAAATGTAACAACATGTTTCAAAATCGAATACATTAAATTACTACTGTTTCTTGAATATTTAATATCTTTTATATAAATCATATAGATCAGAATAAAAACAAACGTTATAAATGTGTTTTTCAAAATTTAAGTTCTGAAGACATTATTTGAAATGAAACAATTGAATCATTGGAAAATAACACGTTATTACAATTATTTCTCACATCAATGGTTTTAGTTGGGTGTTATATTATTTTTTTATTAAAATCGCTCAGCGTGCAATTGTAAATCGTTCCACAAACCACTCTTATGCGTGCGTACCGTAGGTTGCCGACCCCTGGTCTAGTATATTGTGAGAGTAGTGCCTTAAACCATGTGGCCACCAAAGCGGGTATTATTAGTGTTATTTATAAGTATTTATAATATCCATGTAAAGTGACAGATGCTTATCATATGACTTGAAGTATTAATACGTGAAAGTAGATCTAGTAGCTTTTTTTAGCTGTCAGATAAGGTTATTCCTATAAGAATTTGACTGTATGGACCGAAGAATTTTCTCTAAAGTCCACATTACACTCACCGATTTTCTCGTGTGCTTCCTCTATGCGTGTAATACAGAAAACCATATGGAGAAGACCATGTCTACTTCTCCATGAACATTCGAATGGTCGGATATTTTCAAGGAGCACATGGGGAAGTTTATGCGTCTAATAGCAAGTTAGTTCCTACGCATCAACTTTTTCTGTTGAATATGAATTGGTCTCACCGAGCACTTGTTTTTCCAGCAGGCTCTCAGTCTTATCATCATTGTTGTCTATAACAGAAGCCATTGTGTTATTGTTGCCAAAGGATCCTTGTACGTGTGTGACTTCATTTTTCCTGAAACATGATTGATATGCGCTGCTAAACAAATTAGTTTTTTTTTTTAGGAATTAACCTTTATGAAACTTTGTCACTGTTTTCTTCCTTACTATCAAATATCTTGTCGCTAACTGTCCGGGCAGTAAGACTCCACCCGCCAATAACTCTACTCTTGGAGAAAATTATTAAGTGTAAGAGAGGTACCGTCATGCAGTAACTTCCCCACAAGGACATATGTCAAGCACATGGGTGTATCGGCGCATGTAGTATTCAGATTTAGTTGGCATCAGAATTCAGTTTCTGCATGATTGCCAGCGAGAGAAGATTCTACCAAGATAAAAATGGTCGAAAGCTTTTTAAATGAGGAGGCATGTGTTTAATTTTGTCCTCAGAGTTTGGAGAAAGACGTAGGGGAGCATCCCATGATGTGCGGTTTCGATCAGCCATGGCGGTTGCTAACATAGCCTCGCGTCTCTTGTCGTGCATGATGACTTAGGCCGCCTTCATAGCGCCAGAGTTATACTTTAGTATCAACTATCAACTACCACAGAGAATCCGATTCGTTGGCCACGTGGTCTGATGCAATACTCTCGTAGTAGACTAGACTGCCAATGACAGGGAGATTGAGGTTCGAATCTCGGTCGGTTGTACTGAGGGTGATTTTTCCGAAATGGTTTTTCACTCACCCTCCATGCGAATATGGATACACTTCCTATAAGTGTAACCTTTCTACTATCTAGAACCATTAGCGTAATTAGAACATAATCATATAACCTGAACAGGTAGTAAGACGTGGTGCTAAGGAAAACACTACCACAGAGACCTGTGGTCACGTGACCAAAGACATAATACTAGCAATAAATTAGATTTCACTGTGACGGGGAGGTTAAGGTTTGAATCTCGGTCGGGTACACTGGAGGGACCAAAAGGGGGGCAAGTGTTCCACACGTGATTTATTTCTGTAGTTTTCTTAACCTCTATCCAAGCAAATAGCAGTAGCGTACTCATGGCTCGAGCGTCACCACCACCCCCTCCCTTTACCGTAGTTTGGGGATACCCCGAGAGTTACGCAGATCCAAAGAGAAAATAAAATGGGGGAAGGGGTATGATCAGTTAAACATTGTGAGCAAGGAAAATACCAAGCGCCACACATCCTTACGTTGATAGTCCATAGTAATCCTAATTAATGTTCTTGCAGTCTAGGAAGTGGCCTAAGTCCTGAAGATTGTGGCAGGTTCCAAATCTACCCTAGACATTTACCTATTATAAATAAACGGTTATTTTGGTATGTTAAGACAACTTTAATTTATGCCTATTTATTTATGTTAGATTTATGTTAGATTATCGCGTGTATAAAAGTAAAAAATATATAAATGTTCAAGTAAACAAATACCATTTTTAAAAAACCTTAAAAAATTCTTCTAGGTTTATATAATGGTAAAAAAATTAACTCCGGCAGTTGGGGCAATTCCCCTCGATCCCTCCCCCACCCCCCCTACCCCCCTGGAGACACCCCATATTCACAATCCTGCTTACGCTGCTGGCTAATAGGAGTGTATTTAAGTTTAAAAACCCTCCTAATTCCCAACCCTTATATTAATCTTTTTTATAAAACTTAAAGAAAAAAATAATTGTACAGATATAGCATCATAGTAAAGACAGTCTCTTGGCGTATTATATGACGTGTTGCCTCTAATACTCGTAGGTATGCTTCTTCCGTACAAGTTTAAGGCATTTTGGTACGTTACGGACTAATCAAAGAATTTTCTTTCTATTTCTTCATTGGACGACCCATTTATTTTCCATCTCTAAAATTATATTAGAGAATTATTTAGCGGGTGTTATTTTTATTCATTCTATTATTGTTTTTCTTTCCTTTATCATTACATAATTTATATGGAAGAATAGAAGAAGATGGAGGTATTTTACTAAACCGAGACGGCCACAGGCTGGAAACCGTTAATGATGATGATAATATAATTTATTCATTTTTTTCTATGGTCTCTTTTGGTATAACCTGACGTTCTCATAAATTTCATCTCATATGCTGTAAGTCTACTTTCATTCTTTCACTTGTTGGCCAAGCTTCGCTTACGTAGCAGAGTACAGGTTCTATAAAGGCATATTCATGTGTTTTTTATATAAAAAAATATGTTTTGTACCACGTCTTACTGCCCGTTCGGGATGTAGGCCTAGTTACTAATCATACTAATGTGTTAGAGATAGTAAGGTTGAATTTAGAGAAACTCTACCCACACTTGTGTGGAGGGAAAGTGTAAAACCGTTCAGGGAAAAACTCAGCAGTGGCGTGTCGTGGCGTGTTGCAAGTGAAGCAGACCTTGTTAAAACTGTGCCTGTGATATTTTCTCGCCCACTTGGGCCCTATTTGACCAATCATACATCACCTATGATCTGCTCTGCATGTCTCAAAGGAAATGTATTCCCCTCGATACCTGACCAATGATTGTTCTACTGAGGAATGTGAACAATTCACAGGTACAATTTAGACTGACGCTGCTTACCACTTCACCATACACCACTGCCCTGCTATATAGCACTGGATAGCTCAGTAGTCAGAGCATTAGCGTACCAAGTCAAAGGTCCCGGGTTCGATTCCCGTATTCAGGTGTCATTTTTCAATTTTCAGAATAGGCCTATGCTATCTAGATGGAATAAATCCTCACTAAAAGCATACACAATAGCTTTGGCTATTTGATTCTTACCAAAGCGAAACCACTCTTTCTGAGAACTTGGTATTTCTCAGAAAATTGTTTCCGAGATGCCACGCTTCCAGAGTTTTTCTTACATTTTCAAAAAATAATCCTGAAATATCTCCGTTCGTAAAACTATAATTTTTGTATTTGTATCCATAGCAACGAATCCTTTCACTGTCATTGGCGATTTCATTTTGATGCACGCACACATTTACTTTTCTATGATTGGTAATCCTTAACATTTTGTATCGAATAGTCCTTAGAAAGTTAAAGTTGAGTCAACTTCTACGGAGTGGTAAGAACTAAGGACCTTTAGATCAGGACTCTGTAGACAATTTTGTTAGTGAGGTGTCGATCTCTTACGAACCATTACGCACCTTACGGATACCGAGTCTGTAGGTAGGGTTTTTGTTTAAAGTATAGGATCAGAAGGACTGTCTGAAGGTCATGCCCGGATGTATCCCTCCCAACCTATATGAAGATGGCCTAAATATAAGGATTATATTAAAGTCATGTACCTCTTTCAAACAGTGTGAAGATAGCCTTAGCATACCAGTCGGATTAACCGGAGGTTTATCTTCACCTTTCGGTTGGTGGGAAGGCGGCTTGAATGTTAATTTTAGCGGCACCTATTAAAAGGCTGTTGAAACTCATAGCCCAGTCTGCGCGACTGTCATTACTAAACCTTGTTTTTTCTGAACTCTTGAAAGTTAGTCATCCGGACACGTGACACATTGTCAGCTCCATTGTTTCACAGGAACGATACCCACATTATTAACGCTATGGTTTTAAATTCAAGTGTTCTCATGCATAAATGTAAAATGAACGAGATAAAGCTAAAAAAAAAAACTTTTTTTTTCTACTTTTTGTTTTCTAGAAAAGCTTTTAGAATAATGAACTTGTTGTGGTACAATTATTTTATAATTTTTATTTTTATCAGAGACGTAAATATTGACGCACCTTTTAAAAACATGTTTTCATTCATTTGTATTTATTTAACTAGAGGTTGTATTTTGAGGAACCTTTTGGGAATTAATCAACCACATTTGAGTGTATTATAATGAATTTTGGTAATATCTGGAAATTACTCATCAACTAAATTAACCTAAGCCAGAACAGCCAACACATTTAGACCTATACGACCCAGATCAGAGGGCACGTGAAATTAACGACAGACTCATACAATCTGGTTTTACAGTGGCAGAGAGGTTGGGAATCGAGTTCCGGCCAGGTGTACTGTGATGTTTCATTCCAAAATAGTTTCCCACTCTCTCCATGTAAGTGGTGATACATTTATTCAAAAATTACCTTACTCACACCTAACTAGAACTATTTTCGTGGTAGATATAAAAATACATTCAGAGAAATCAATATCGTATAAAGTGAACAAGCAGTTAGTGAGGTTAATTTTAGTTCAAGAGAACATTGGTTTGATCCTGGATAATGTCTAAAAAAAGGTTATTATTTTGATGTCGTTTCGTCCTATTAATCAAATCTTTTCGTATCTTGAAATGGATTTTCTTCCTGAACCTCGTCTTATTACTCGTCTGGGCTATCTTTATCTAATTATATTAATAGGGAGGGTGCGACCGTGAGATTGAGGTATAATTTATAGTAAATGTACCAACATTTACATTGAGAGAGTGGGAAAACATTTGGGGGGAGACAGTACACCCATAAGAGATTCAATCCCCAACTTCCCCATCATCGTCACGGATATATCGCAGAACCTAAGCTCAGCCGACTGTCCATTAATTGAAAATTCCAGTTTGTAGCGCGATGGCGTGGGTGTAATGCTCGCAGCTCTACATTCTCCGAGTGTCCCCGGGAGCGAAACTATGACAGGTGATCGTTGAATATGACCACGCCCTCATCGTGGTTATTGTGAAGTAGCCTTGACTCTTTGACCCCTATTTTCCCCGTCTCTCCGACAACCTGAAGAGAAGCTAGTGAAGGCGGTAAGTTACCAACTCATTACTGTTAGAAGCGGCGGCGACTCTTTGCCAGTCGATCAACATTCCGCCTGATACAAAGCTCCATGATGTGCTTCTTGCACTAAAGCTGGCTGATAGATACACTAAGGTTGGGGGATAAACACGGCTTTTTAGGGTTTTGTTAAAGTCCGGTTTTCATTAAAAAGGCCTTTTATAAAAAACAAACTTGTTTGCTGCCAAAATTGATAAGATTGTTAGTATTATTTTATCTATCAAAAGTGACAGCCGCAGATAACATGATCTGACGTATGAATAAGTTAGATGTAGTGATGTTTATAATAGATTTATATGCTGTCCTTCCTATGACAATTAGACTGTAGACCCTCTCCCGTTATTTGCAAATAATAGAAACCTAAATCCGTGGCTGAGTGGTAGGATTTGGAGCGAACCAGGACTGAAATGAATGTAATGGGTGGAGCTTTGGCTGACGGTTTGTTATAGATCTGACCCGCACTGGTGGGTGCGTGGGGTAATACGTCAGTCTCGTGTAGTGTTGTTTTCCGTTGCAAGGAATGTTGGGGTTCTAATAATACCAGCCATTCGTACAAAAGGTGTGTTTTATCCTAAACGGTTTACCACTCTCTCCCTCTGCTCAAATGGCAGTGTATTTCTTCTATATTCTCCTTCCTCATACCTGCATACGTCCCGTGAGGGTATTAAGGCATGACTCAGCACTTAACACCATAGCCATGTTTTAGTATCTTGAACAGAAATAATCCGCACGTAATTTTGTTTTAAGTAGGGGGTAGCATCAAACTAGAGTCCCTCAGACTAGTAATCAGTCACTCAACCATGGGGGGTATCTCGACCTTCCACTCCCACGCTAGACAACAAGTCACAGCGTCGCGCTGTAATTCGACGCTTTTGTATTTGAGCTCTAGACGTGTGTAAGTCGTGATCCATCAACGTCTGTTCGTGCAGTGATAACTTCCTGCCTACACGTTTTGTGCTTTGTGAAGCAGCAATCAGAGATACAAATAGTGCATAATGCTCCCTCCATTATCTTCACGAGTAACAGACCTACGCACTAGTTTTTGTTCCAACTGGCAATTACCGGGTTCATACAACTATACTAGGGCGCATACTTTAAACAGTACAAAGTGAAACATTCAACTGTCAGCCTTGATAAAAATAAAGTTATTGAAATAATAAAAATTATAAGAAACTTTTTGACAACTATTAACGTTACTTAAACAATATTATAATACAGTTGTACGAAAAGCTATGTGAAACAGTCACATTTTATAGATAATAATTAATACCTATGAAATAATATTAATAATAAAGTAAATGTTATCATTGTTGACTGCAAAAAAAATATGAAAAAATGCGAACTTAAGGTTTAAAAAATAACTAAAAACAACTTTTTAAAACAATTTTCTAAACAAACTTTTGAAATAAAAAAGTTAATATAATTGTAAAGTCATTAATCATTAAGATTGAATCAATTTAACGCTTGTAAAGGGTAGAATTTAATATATATTACAAATTGTACCCAGTTCAAAGATAAATTAAAATAATTGACATCTAAAGATATCATAGAGCCCCAAATTTGCTTATAGTTTTAATTGTGTCCCCAAACAATGGAGTTAATTCTAACAACGCTTGTTTTTTCTATTTACCAGTTGAATTTTATAAATAAATAGCTAATTTTATGACGCTATTTATAGTAAATGAATGCACGTAAAAATTACGACCAAATCGCCAATACTAATTTTTGGTAAAACAAATTATATATTTTTACTAAATAAATAAAATATGAACTAAAATTGTTTTAAAAATCATAATGAAACTTCTTAAAAAATTAAATTACTACTTCATTTTTTTTAAACAAATAAACACTAACTGTAGACAATAACTTTAATGTTATTTAGTACAATTCACAAACATAGACTTTTAAACACATTACAAATGGACCAATTAAAATTTTTACCGAAAGTTATTTTTCTTTAAATGACAGCTATTTCTTTTTTTTAAAGGCTGTTGGTCCCATTTTGCACACGGCTGTCAATCCAGTCTGCACTCCACCACGACTCCTGAGTAAGGCTGCTATAGGCAACTTATTCGATAGGACTGTTTGGCAAACAATCCACATAGCCAGGCAACTTAAGGAAATAACGTTCCAAAAAATGTTCTAATTTATATTTTAGCATTTGAAACTATTTTTATAAACGTATTTTAAAAATTTTCATAAAGGTTCCTATCTAAATAAGACTATACAGTTTATTATTTAGCACCGCTTCTAACTACACGTTCGGATTATTCCCACATGTAATAATTACATTAATGTGTTAGTAATGGGGAAAGTTGTTATTATTATTATTATTATTATTATTATTATTATTATTATTATTATTATTATTATTATTAGCACCGCGTCTTACTACCCGTTCTTGTGAGATGAAATGAAGGACCTACAGTTTAACGTGGAATCCGAACCACGGTGGAGGCCTGGCATTCCCCACATTCACAAGATGTAATGGGGAAAGTTGAATTTATAGGAAGTGTTCCCGCATTTTCATGGAGGGAGAGTGTAAAACCATTTAGGGAAAAACACAACAAACCGGGATTCAAACAATGCCTTAGATCCTATGACTACTGAAGTGGGTGACTAAATGGTTTATTTAATACAACTAATATGGCTCATATAGAACTATTTCAAAAAACCTAATGAGAGTTATAGAGCTAATGTAATTTAAATATTGTGATACATTCCAACTCACAGCAACAGGCCTACGAACAAAAGCGTAGCTTCGTCTTGTTTGGTTATATTATTATTATTATTGTTAGCACCGCGTCTTACTACCCATTCGGGTTATACGCACTTACGCAAATGTGTAATGGTAGGGTGATTGTGAGATGAAATGGAGGACGAACAGTTTAACGTGGGATCCGAACCACGGTGGAGGACTGGCATTTCACACATTCACATTGTTTGGTTATACATTTACAAGAAGTTCGGGTACGAATGCCGACGTGTAATGAGGTGCTTTTTGATTGTTTGTTTATATTTCTCTCTCAACGCAAATGCGGGTTGATTTCCTTCACATTCTCCCTTCCTCGCCCCTCTCCCATTAGTATAAATTAATATACGGATGGCCTGGATGGTTAATAAGACGTCGAGAACGGGAAAAAACTTATCAGTGATTGCATGCTCGAACGCGTCACACTCTTGATAAACTAGATTGCCGGTGACGGGGAGGCTGGAGTTTGAATCCCGGTCGAATGTACTAAGAGGTGCATTTGCCAAACGGTTTCCCATCCTTACTTCAAGCAAATTCAAGTGCATTTCCTCTATCAAATAAAATGCAAAATAAAAGTGAAGTCTGTTTCCGCTCGTCAGATAAATATTATTATCCGTTATCGAATCGTGCGCTGAAGTATAGCAACGCAATGTTACATCTACCGATGATCAGCCCCCCCCCTCCCCCCAAACCTCCCAATCTCATGTCATTGCTACACATTTCACACACCGGTCTTTGTTTATAACGCCCGTTACAGGGCCGCAGCCCAGCCGCGCACCGTGTGTTTGGTTAATTTTTAACAGGACTCAGTCGACCACACCACCCGATTCGTTGCGGGCACTCAAACAGAACATGAGTTTGAAACGATAGTTTCATTCCACCTCCATTCACGGACACCTTTGTTGGTTTGTTGAATTGAATAACTTGGGGCGAGAAGGGCATAAGGCTTAAGCTCGTGCTGCCACGCTCGTTTTAAGTTGGGATGGAAAGGGGACGCAAGCTAAGGTGCGGTTGTAGGGAAGGCGAAAAAAGGTGTTTTTGTAGTTTTTATACAGGAAAACTTTTTTTGTCAAAAGGAATTAAAAAACTATCTATTAGAAACAGAGTTTAATTTTCTTCCCACGGTGATATCAACAGTTCTTGAGTATCTGTTATGAGCATTAGAAAATATTTTTTTTAATGAAGAGAAAAAGCTGTCAAATTCTAGAACCTCCTTAGTAAATATTCAAGAACTGTTGAGATATCAAAATTAGAAATGTCCGCTTATGTAAATTACCCTTAAAGTCATTTTCATGGGAAAATGAAAATAGCCATTTTGTTTGCAATGTTAACAATACCTAGATATTGAATTTAATCAAAACCATTAGATGAAATTTTGAAAAAAAAAAAGCTATTTTTGGCCATCAGTAAACTATCCTTAATTTTAGGGTTAGTTATCTAATTCCAAAAATCTCACGAGGAGAAACTTATGAAAGCCCTAGATAATAGGTTTTATTGCCATCGGTAAAATGGTTTCGGCTCTAGGCAGAAATACAAACAGACAAACAAAGAGCAACACGAAAACCAAATTTTCAGTTTCAGTAGCTCATGAAACTTTAATATTTATCAAAACCTTGAGTTCATTTTTTTTTTTATGGTCCAAGGGACCGAGATAAAGTAAAAAGTGTACTAAATGGAACATGAGCCCTTATTGCAGCACGAGGCTTGTTTGTCGGCTGCCGAATCAAAGCGCTGCATAACATTGTTTTATTTTAGCTGCATTATCGGGTGCTCGCATTTCCGCCCCATTGCCATGTGTCACTCAAGCGATCCCAGAGAAGGGGCAACCTTCCCCATGCGATTTTTTCAATCCTTGCTCCATGTTAGCCCTGGTGCATTTTTTCTCAACCACCCACATCATTACTACCCCTAGAATTAAGTCGTTAATAGCCCTCGGAGTGATGGATAGCTGGCTACCCTTCTTAAAGGGGTAGTGAGAAGCTTTGCAGACTTTCATAAACTTAGCATTTTTACTTTCCCTTATCAAGAGAAACCGTTAACATTTTTTACCTCGAGATTATGATAAACAGGGCCCGGATTTTGATGACGTCATGCCATCTATATTTTTGTACATTACAGACAATACTCACATGCACATACATTTTGTTCATAATCCCCCGGTTGTAGAAATGTGTATTTTAAAGTTTAAATAATATTTTATTGATTTGTGACATTTTTGAGTGTTTTAAAGGCATTGATGTTGAATAAGAATATATAGAAATAGGTCTATCATCGATATTTTATAAATGTATAATTACTCAATCATAAATGTTTCCAACACACAGTTGTTGGAACGAAAAATATTGTAGGCCATGACACTTTTATCCTCTTTACTCCTATGGTTGTAAAATACACAATCCTGGTGAGACAATGGAACTACTCTGAAGAGGGTTGCGTTGGGAGGGGATCGCTATTACTTCTGAAGCAGATATTTGTAAATTAATATCATATCAGCAGATTGCAAGAGTTTGGTTGTTAAGGCTTATCATTGCATATATATTTTTTGTACCCTTTATTTTGTAAAGCGCGCGTTTGGTTTAGTCGTGTACGTTTTATTACGAGTTTTTATACATATTATTTTTACATACATTTAAATTTAAAGTATTTTTAGGTCATTTTTATGACATTTTTAGGTCATCAAAGCCCATGCCCTTACGTTTTATGTGTCTAAACAAAAAAAAAGTGGATTTTACTATTCTTTTTGGCCTCATGTAGGGGCAGGGTTACGAAACCTAGACCCTGAAGTAAGGGTAGTTATTACGGATATAGACTTGAACCTGACTTGCAACATGATAATCACAGATTCTAAGTACCTGCTGAATAAAAAAAGGCTGTCTCTTCATCGTTGGAGCTATCGAGAAGGTCTTTAAGACTGGGGAGCTTGTATTATTTTTCATTTAGATTAGGCATGTCAAACTGTAGCGTTTATTACCGTAAAGCTACAACGATTAATAAATAAAAGCAAGACTGGACACTATTGGAATTAAAACGAGTAAACTCACCGTTGCCCCATTCAACAGCTTCATCAATGAATTTAACTGACCAACTAAGCGAGTGAAAATCATGCAAGACTGAACTGTGCATTATCGCGGGGCATGTTGGGAAAATTGTGGCACGCACGCTCAAGAAGGTGGTGATGTGGTAAAACATTTGGTCTAGAACAATCTACCAGCTGCTACGCTATTCTACCGTCGCCTATTTATCCCCTCTTTCTCTACATTGTTTTGGGTTTGCCTGTGTTTTGTTTACCCCTCTTCCCCCTCTCTGAGCTAGAACAAGTTTGTATATAATGGTGTAGTCCAGATGGACGAACTACTCTTGTTAGGATCTGGTCCTCGGATACACATAGATGTCCGGGATGTTTTTAGAAGGTACGAAATTTCCTTTTTGGCTGTTGTATGTTGAAATTCTGTTTGGCCAATTAATATTTAAATTTAAAACCTTTACAACTATAAAAAAAATAAGCTTCGTAGGGATATCACGTATTACTTTAATCCTTTTAGATACATTTTCAAGAATGTTTATCTTCAGTTTAGTTTTGTGTAACGTAAAAAAAAATCTGGGTTCGCAGGGTATTCAATTTGTCAATTTTTACAAGACGTAGAATTTTGAAAATGTTAGTATCTTATAGCCTGTCTGGTGTGAGAGTTTTAGTATTGTTTGTTAGAAAGAATGTTAATAACTTATACCCTGTCTGGCTTGAAAGTTTTATAATGTTAGTGACTTATGAGTAACTTAGAGCCTGTTTGGCGTGAGAGCTACAGTATTCTGGTTAGAAAGAATGTTAGTAAATTATACCCTGTCTGGCTTGAAAAGCTTTATAAGAAGTTAGTATGAATTGCCCGCAACTATTGTTTTTGTTGTAATATTCACTTATATTTATATATGCAAATTTTATTACTGTTCAATATTTAATCTCTCTTTATTCAATTTCAATAAATAAAATGTTATTTTCTGACAAATTTATTTATATCAGATATTCATATGTTATATCCCTCACAGGTAACCATAGTAATATAAATATACACATTACTAAATAGTTGAAGAGTGAGTTCAGGGAGACAGAAAATAAATGGACCTGAGTACGGCCTATTTACTTTGTGATTATCCTATCGGCTCCTCTGCAATTATTATACCCCTTTTATTTTTGATTTTGTTGTGCACCAGCCTTAGTTCATTGGGAATTAAGGGCGGTGTTACAAAACTTGCGTCCCAAGGGCCGCATGTGGCCCTCCAACCTTTTGATAAACCAACATAATACAATGCAGGTTATGGGAGGCCTCCACCCATTTAAACCAATAGAATTGCCCTACAGGCCCCAACTTTTGGTGTTCACTTAAAAAATAATTATTATAAAACCTCATATTCCGGCTGTGCAAAATGTATTCCACCCCCCCTGCCCCCTCCCCCTAACATTATGTCTGGGCACGCCTATGGCGGAAAACCACTCGCCAGTAACCCCAACAGAGATTCAAACCTATACCTCCTTTTCACAACCAATCAGTTATGTTGCGAGTATTACATCTAAGATCACATGACCACCAGTACGGATATGGTATGTCTTTGTGTGCATCAAATAAAACCTTTTCTTTAGATCCGACACATGAAATTAGTTTGTATCACATCTGCCCACTGAATTTCCCGAATCGATTCTTGGTACAGCTGAAAACTTTTACAACTGGGTGTTAGGCTTACTCTAAAATTACAAACATATTTTAATTTAATTTACATGGGGATATCAACAGTTATTGTATATTTGTTACGAGCATTGCTGCATTAGATGAAAAACTTTTTAAATGAAGAGAGAAAGTTTTCATAAAATTCCAGGACATCCTTGAGAGATATTCAAGAACTGTTATCACCATGTGAAGAAAATTAAACTCTATGTTTCTATTGAAGAAATGTTTGATTTATTTTGGCCTTAAAATGTTTTGCTATAAAAACTAGAAAAATACTGACCTTTTCTTGTGTTCCCTACATCCCCGCCTTAAGGTATGACTTTTATTTTTCAGGGTAAATGGACCATATGCGTTGTATTATTATTATTATTATTTGGAATACTACAGTAAAAAACAACCTTAAATGAGTCTTTGTAAGAGATGTGTGAACACATTGCTATTTTATATGCACTGCTCCCCTAATGAATCAAGATTCTCTCAAATCACAAGTGCCAGGCTAGGGGGCAGATATGTCGTCGCACTAACCACACCTATCTTGTGTCCATGTAACAGGGATCAAAGTGGTGGTGTATCTCTTTGTTTCTGCAGAATAATTGCTTGATGATTGTGTCCACAGGCATCGGTGTAATAGCCAGTCTTGGTACACAATCAGCTAATACCAGTTCTACACTCACACAGAGAAAGTTTGATAACAGTATTTATCAAGATTAACATTAGATAGACACACTTAATACTAATGTGGCCAGGACAGGGGTGGGGGAAGGGTTTTACAATGTGTGATTTGTTTTACACAAGTTCTATTGACAGATTAATCTAAGGATTTTTATTTTTGCACCATGTCTTACTACCCATCTAGGATATCCCCATATTTACATTAACTGGATAAGAATGACAGAGATATAATATAGAGGAAATATATCCACGGTTTTGTAAAGGGAGAGTGAAAAACCACTTTCACTACACCCAGCCCCGGCAGCAGAAAATGGACTATGCACCCAGTTCCACGATTGCACAGTAAATCATGAGGAAAATATATAGACAAGTTTTTTGTTTGGATAACTTCAAATGTTCCAGGATTCAAGGTTTAAGTTATTTTGCTATGCCCACTTCTTTAACATCTGGAAACATTTCAATCAAACCATTAGTAATTTGGGTAAACCATAACTCTTAATAACTTCGTGCAAAAGCTTTTAATTTTGTCAAGATGTATTTAAAATATTAGTAAATACAATTAAGAAATGTGGGTTATGTATGGCTGCCGCTTGTACCAATTTCATTCATAGATATTCTTATTGAACAAAGATGTGTGGCTCTATGAGCTGTGGGCGCAAAGCACGGAACACCAACCTCTTATGAAGAAGATGGCAGGGAGTTTTTTCCCTCCACTGAAATAATTTAAAGTGTTTTAAATATAAAGGTGATATGAATTTTATGAATAATAAGATACCAGCATTGTTAATACTTCCTATGAAGATTTCGAACCCCCTAAATACTACTGCTCGATAAAACCCTGAATAAATAGTGAACACAAATAACCAGAAGCTCTTGGGATCAACATTTTATGCAGCGAGTGTATTTCCACCCACACGAGCCACAGGGATTAAAGATCAGTAATACACCTGGTCCATTTCAAGATGCTATCACACCTAGCAGTCAGCCATGTGGTTATGCTCAGCAGGGAGGTTGGACTAGGGTTCGGTTACCTCCTCTTGAGAGCCCATCTTACATCAAATACTACACTCTATCCAGAAGATGCATTGAAGTATAGTTTTCTGCATTCTTCACTTGACAACAGAGAAATTGAGATCAGTTTTACATTTTATTTTGTTTCAATTCTGTTGTTTAGAAACATGGTAAAACTGTTTAATCAGTCTGAATTAAACCATCTTACAAAACTGCACCATGACGCAACGTCTTGTTTAATCTGTATTAACTAAGTAAAGAGTTATCCGTGGGGTGAGACCAGACTATAAGTAGTGTGGTCTTAGTTTTACTTTTATGTTCAACACAAGGGTTACGCCTGCACCAAAGGTCATATGGTCAAAAGCGTCAGAATAGCCATAGACTGGAATGCAGGTGATTAGAGGTAGATTTTCAAAATTCAGCTGTGTGCAATGGTGATGATTTTTCCATGTGTGACATCAATTTGGTTTTCCCATTTTCAGGCCAAAGTGTACTTCATCTAAATAACCTCCCACTTGATTGTAAGTGGCCGCCAGCTCGGGGCTATCTGCATATTTACATTAATAGGTTAGGGATTAAGATAGAATTTGAGAGGAAATGTATAATGGGAGTGTGAAAAGCAAATTAAAAAAAAACCTCATTCCACAAAAGTATTATATTCACAGTCTTATCTTGATATAACTGGGCACCAAAATAAAGATTTTTTTTTATAACTTAGAGGAAGAACCATACAAAATATTAGTTTCAAAATTAAACATTTTTATGTTTTAAACAAAGCATTAACACAACTGAAGAAAGTTTGTATGATGTGATCAACCACCATTGTTTTGGCTGGTTTGCCATCTTAATTTATGAAAGGAACACAGCATTTTAGAATATTTCTAAGTGAACCACAGATGTTGTTTAAAAAAANAAAAAAAAAACATTTCAACGGTTATTTTCATAAGTTCATATTTCAGTAATGTGAACAGTGTTTAAAAGAATGTGTATGTTGTGAAAGTTTTGACTGTCAAAAGTAACAACAACTCAAAATATGGTCTTTCAGATCAAATGGTTTGTCAAATTGATACATGGTAACATTTCCTGGCTGTCGCTACCTCTCCTAGGGTGAACAGGTCGGTTATAACAAACATATGAGTTAGTGATGTGTTTTTCCCCCACACTCTCCCCTCGCTAAAGTGAGGGATGGATTCCTCTAAGCTATACCCTCCATCTCCATCTTTTAGATTTAGATGATAACAAACATGGTGATAAAATAAAAAAAATTAATATACACTTGCTGACTGGACAGAGGTCACTAGTCTTATGTTATTTGGAGTTGTCCAATTGTTATTGAATAAAATGAGTGACTACACACATCCTTTGACCGACTACATCCGTCAGAAATATATCCCCCAAAGATTCAAACTTAAACAAAAGTGTGGGTTCTGTGGAACCCAACCTGAACAAACCCAATTTCCTGAGCATACTATTAAATCACACATGCTTGAATAAATATACTATACATATTAAAAAAAATATTTAAATCCAATTCAAAAGTTGAAAAAGGTTCTGCCAAACTATTGGTATGTGTAGTTTTAAAGAGGGGGGGG